>JARQOC010000003.1:850836905-850989405 GCA_033576535.1 Allobates femoralis | reverse complement strand
CCCCCCCGTTCTGCCCCATTGTCCCTCCACCCCCCCATCTGCCCCCCCATTGTCCCCTCCCACCCCCCCCATTCTGCCCCCCCATTGTCCCCTCCCACCCCCCACCCCCCATTCTCCCCCCATTGTCCCCTCCCCCCATTGTCCCTCCACCCCCATTCTGCCCCCCATTGTCCCCTCCCACCCCCATTCTGCCCCCATTGTCCCCTCCCCCCCCCATTCTGCCCCCATTGTCCCCTCACACCCCCCCATTCTGCCCCCATTGTCCCCTCACACCCCCCCATTCTGCCCCCCATTGTCCCCTCCCACCCCCCCATTCTGCCCCACCATTGTCCCCCTCCCACCCTCCCCATTCACCCCATTGTCCCCCTCACCCTCCCCATTGTCCCCTCTCACCCTCCCCCATTCCCCCCCCAATTGTCCCCTCACCCCCCAATTGTCTCCTCCCACTCCGCAATCTCCCCTCATTTTCCCCTCGTACTCCACTATTCTCCACCCATTTTCCTCCTCCCACCCACCCTCATTCTCCACCCATTTTCCCCCTCCCACCCACCACCATTCTCCGCCCATTTTCCCACTCCCAGCCACCACCTATCTATACCCCTTTTACCCTCCCACCCCCATTTCCATTCATTTTAACCTCCCACACCCCCATTCTCCACCCCATTTTCATGTACCACACCCCCATTCTTCCCCCTCCTCCATTTCCACCCATTTTTCTGCCCAGTATATGATAAAGGGGAATGTATCATTCCTAACTACAACTTGCCCCGCAGCAAACAAGCCTCGTACATCTTGACGGAAACCTAAGAAAGTTATGGCTCCTAGAAGACGGGGTGACATAAACCAAAGTGCAAAAGAAAATGGTCGATTTCTTAAATAGTTTTCTAAGCCCCACCTTGGCTCAGGGGCTGATACAGGAACCTAAATGGTATTTTTCCTGTTGTGCACCGTGGTAATAGAGGACATTTCCCGTCTGTGATGTTATCCTTCTTGTATTTCTGCAGCGGTCGGTATAATTCTCGCCATCCTAATCCCGATAGTGATCGTGATTGTTCTTGTGATCGTCACCAGCGCTATCTGCTACAAGAAGGGGAATGGTGAGTGGAGCGCGGCCTTGGAAAATGACAACTGCCAACAAACCGCTGTTATCAGATCTCCAACCCATTGATTCAGAAAAGCAAAAATAATGCACTTTTTTTACTCCTATCCAATCAACTGATCACAGTTTTACGTTTTATTTCTTTCATTTTGAACCCATTAATTTTTTATTTAGTCATCCAGGTAGTTTTTTATTATTTTTTTTGCAAGTTTACTATTCTTTTCCTCTCCTCCTAGGATCAAAGAAACATTTTATCCTGAAATCCCGAATCCAGAAAACAGTAAAGCTCTGCAGTTCCCGAAAAACGTCCCTGAGGTAACTGTGACCCCCATCGCAGTCCCCTTTTGCATAGACGACCTTTCCAGAAAACTATATTCTAACCTACAAAAAACTTTATTATTAAAGGGGATAGTTCAAGACCAGCAACTTTTTTCCTAACTTTTAATCTATTTTATCTCTATAATCTAAGCTGTTTTCTAATATTCTTCCTTTATTATCTCCTTATAGTTCCCTCTCTACACTAACAGCATCCTCCTGGATGACGACCCGTGTGAGCGCGCCAGTGCATGCTGGGATCGTCACATGGTATCAGACAGGCTCCAGGCACTTCCTCATCCCCTCCCTGAACCACAGCGTCACTCTGATGCTGGTTCCAGGGGTGAGGCTGTCCTAATGGTTCCTAAGGTCTCAGCCCTTCTTCCCCTCCCTACAGTCCGGTTATGGCCCCCCCTCCCCACCTTCTTTACCTCACTTCTTGTTCTTACCTGCTCCCCACAGAAAGTGCGACAACTTCACTGGCTGCGGTGTCTCTCCCTCTGTGCCATCGCATCAGACCGACCGTGCAAAGGGCATAAGCACCGCCCACAGGTGACGTCAGTGGGTATCCCATGACTTATGCATATTGATGAGCCGGGAGCTTCGACTGACGTCACTTGTGGACAGTGCTTATGGACTTTGCACGGCCGGTTTGACGTGATGGCACGGAAGGAAAGGAGAAACACCGCAGCCAGGGAAGTTGTCACACCGCATTATGGGGAGCGGGTAGGAACGGGGGTGTAGGCAAGAAGGTGGAGGGGCAAAGAACGCACAGTGCGGGGAGGGTGAAGAACCCGGGAATGGGGGGAAAAGGTGGAGGGCTGAGAAGTCACTCTGGGGAGGGGAGGATCCTTACTAAACATTTACATAGCCCCGCCCCTGGAACTAGCATCACAGTGATGATTTGTTTCAGGGAGGGGATGAGGAAGTGTCTGCTGTCTGTCTGATGCTGTGTGATGATCCCAGCATGCACTGGGGCATCATCCAGGAGGAAATAGAAAGTGTTGTGTAGAGAGGGAACCATAGGGAATTAATAAAGGAAGAATATTAGGAAATAGCTGAGATTGTAGGGTAAATTAGATAGGGAGTTAGGAAAATAGTTTCTGGTCTTGGACTAGCCCTTTTATTAGCAAAAAAGTATTTCCCAGAAAAAGTGTTAATCGCTTTCTGAACTAGCATGTAATATTGCGCCCTTTGATGGGTGCCGGTGTATTTCACAGCCGTCACCGGTCTTAACACTGATGGGAACAGGGTTTCGATGTTGCAGTTTAACCAATTAAAAGGGAGAGGGTTTTTTTTAAAGTATTAAAAAAAAATAAAGTTTGACTCAACCGCCCCCTTTTTCCACTAAAAATAAGCCAGAAAAATAAACGTATTTGGTGTTGCCTGTCCGTAAAAATCCAATGTATTAAAAAAACATGAAATTATTTAATCCATAAAATAAAATGGCATATAAGGGGCAAGAATTGCTTTTTTTGGTCACTTCACCTTCCCCTACCTTATCGATAGTTGATTATTTATTCTAAAACAGCGCCACCCCTGATCTTAGGTTGTCCACTGGTTTTGCAGTTCAGACCTACCCACATCATCGGTGTTGAGCTGTAACCTGTGGACAGCCATTTTTTTCCTGTTCCTGGATAAACGCCTCCTTGTTGGGTTTGGATACTCCGTAGCTCCAATGATTTCACATTTTTAGAGCCATTTTCCTGATTTCTCGTAATGAGTCTGATAGACATTTGTTTCTTTTTATTTTCAGGGGAGCAAAACCATTAAAACCCTTGAGATGAACCGGTGCACCCCCAGCAGTGTCGAAGTGGTGGAGCCGTTCCCCAAAGTCCTGGACACAGAGCTTAATTCTCCATTGTCAGACGGACAGACCCCAGACGGCAGCTCGGGGACTCCGGAGGATAATCACACCGGAGTTATCTATTCCCAGCCCACTATACATGGAGACACATCCAATCCGGTTCTCGACGGGTCTGCATCACCCTCAGTGGTCTATATCGACGTCCAGTCTATGTACCAGCCACAGGCCGGTTCGGAAGAAGAGCTTGACGTTGACGTTGATATTGCCGATGGAGCTGGATACAAACCTCAGATGCAGTTGCCCATTACTACTGTGAACATGGACCACCAGATGCCCTCAGATGACGTCATAGTGGCATCTTCGGGGTATAGACCTCAGGGACATCCCAACACTTGGGCTGGAGATTCTCCCGGTTCTCCTACATCCATGGGAAGTGAAAATGCTTCTTTCGGGAGCCCTTGTTCTGTGAACTCCAGACATTTCCTGATCCCTCCGGTGGACAACAAAGACCCCCTCAAGCCGGCCAACGCAGGGTGGTCAATATCTTCTTTGTTCCAAAGCAAGCAAGAAGAATGAGCTTGGGCGACATGATCTGTAACCGCGCCATCTAGCATGCCCCTCCAGCTGCTCATCAATGAAGGAGGTTTCGGTAGCCAGTGTCCATTGACTCAAGAGTAGAACTTGGGTCTTCGCGTCTTAAGGCATTAATTTTATCAATGCAATCTTTGGTTCCTTCTCGATTTAAGGAATTTTATCGGTCAGGGAGAACATTCAAA
This sequence comes from Allobates femoralis, assembly GCA_033576535.1. NCBI lineage: Eukaryota > Metazoa > Chordata > Amphibia > Anura > Aromobatidae > Allobates > Allobates femoralis. Next base: position 850,985,408 of record JARQOC010000003.1, on the reverse strand, counting down.
AACATTATCACATGACTTAGATGCTGCATTCATCTCTTCTTAAGTAAAGCCGTCTAAATTGCATTGATTTTGCCAGTCCGATGCCACCGAAAATTGGCCACTTTTGCCTTAATTGGGGTTATCATTGGTCATGATGAGGACGTCAAAGATTTCAGTTGTTCAATGTTTTTATTACTGGTGTTTCTCGACTATTCTACCTTGTCTAAAGAAGAACCATGGTCCAGCTATTTCCATGTGGGGTAATGGTGGACCTCTGGTGGTCCAGGTCCATCAAGCATTGGAAGACAAGAGTTCGCAAAGCTTCCAAATTAACCCCTGTAATGGCACGTTCTGTGGTCAAGCATCACAAAGCAAAAGTTATAAGGAGACTTTTTATTTTTTCTATATAATTACTTCCTGGTCACATTTTTCAGAAAGGGTCAACACCACTACATGATAACCCCGAGCAATGAAAAGGGTTAACACTACATTCAAAGTCTTGAAGGAAGTGACTGTCCTACTGATGTGACTTTAAGATGTAGCAGTCTTTCCAAAAAATGTTTTTTTCGTAGAAGGAATTTACATGTTTTTCATTTCTCGATCACTTATTAATTTTGTGAAAATGTTTCGGCTCGTCCTGCCCTTCGTCAGGAGTTTTGTGAATGTATTGCATTGTGTTTTATGTGAGAACACTACTTATTTTTTTTTTTTATTTGTTCAAGTTTGCTACTTTTTGTTGATCTCCTTCCAAGATGAACCTTGTCGTTCCCATACAAAGCTCCGGTCACACTAGGGTTATGCGGTTTCATCACTTTTGGTGGCGTTGAACAGCCCGTCGTCAAATATTTCATAAGGCGGTGGGAAGGGGTCCATCGGGATTTGTGGGGATCTTGCGTTGTGTGATCAGATCCTTGGCAGCAAATGTGAATCAAGACTTGTGAATAGTGATGAGCGAGCACTTCAGTGCTCGAAACGCACAGGTCGGACACTCTGACGAGCTCAACTCTTGTACTGATTGTAATGGAAGTCAATGGAAACGCAAGCATTTTTCCGGAAGAGGCTTCCGAAAAATGCTTAAAGTGTAAATGTCATTTCATTGAAGAGGAAAAAAAAAAAAACAATACTGCACTGGTTGTTAATGATGGGTCACATAGCTAAGATAATGCTTTTTTTGTGCCATATAAATTATTTTCTCGTTTTCTTTGCTCTTTTAAAAACTGCATTTTATGCTGTGTGGGCGTGGCTAGCGTCCACCTGCACTGTGTGGGCGTGGCTAGCGTCCACCAGCGCTGTGTGGGGTGGCTAGCGTCCACCAGCGCTGTGTGGGTGTGGCTAGCGTCCGCCAGCTGCTGTGTGGGGTGGCTATGGGGTGTCTGCCCGCGCTGTGTGGGCGTGGCTAGTGTCGCCAGCGCTGTGTGGGCGTGGCTAGTGTCGCCAGCGCTGTGTGGCGTGGCTAGTGTCTGCCAGCCTGTGTGGGTGTGGCTAGTGTCTGCCAGCGCTGTGTGGGTGTGGCTAGCGTTCGTCAGTGCTGTGTGGGCGTGGCTAGCGTTCGTTCAGTGCTGTGTGGGTGTGGCTAGTGTCCAGCAGCACTGTGTATGCGTGGCTAGCATCTGCCAGCGATGTGTGAGCGTGGCCAGCATCTGCCCGCACTGTGTGGGCGTGGTCAGCATCTGCCCGCACTGTCTGTATATTTCGACACCTTCTGAGGGCAGGCTGATAGGGAGCAGTGTGACAGCAGAGAAGGGGTAAACAGAGATCCCGACTGAGCTGTGTGAAGCCTATGACATATCAGAAGCTTGTCCAAGGACGGAGGCGTTTACACTGATCCTAACATTCTGAATTGCTTAGCAACTGTCCTGTAATCTGATACATTGTTTCCTCATCAGCTGAAGTCGCAGTGTAGGCCTCACCCCTCACCCTTAAATGGTTACATGCCTGTATTCAGTGTACAGGCGGATGTGACTGAGAATGAACATATATATGCTTAACCACTGTGAGGTGGGGACACCTTGTGGAGGATTTATGAATGGTTATCAACCAGAATTTTCTAATGGAAGTATATTAGAAAGTTTACTCACTTGCTCAACAGTATTATTAAATAAAAATGTACACTTTAAGTTTCCCATTGACTTTCATTCTCAGTAAACAAGTTGAGCTCGTCGGAGTGTTTAACCTGCATGTTTCAAGCATTGAAGTGCTCGCTCAACACTACTTGTGAACGCTTCTGCATTACATTCATTTTTTTTTTTCCATTTCCAGCCCTCTTTATCTAGAGCGGAGATTGGATCTTGAATGTATTATATGGCTTTTTAGATATTAGAATGGGCCTTACAGAGAATGTTTGGCCCCTGCACCTATTCCCTATTTATTATGGTGGGCCACCGGTGACCATCCGAATGCTGGACTACCTTTAAAAGTTTCACAGCAAACTATTTTTTTCTCTTTTTCTGTATGTCGACGTCCACATTTTTGTCCTCCAGAATTATAGTACAACCTTCTAGCCTAGTAGCAACCTTCAGGTTCGCCTCCACCGGCGAAGGGTTAAAGGAGCTTCCCAAATTCCGAAAAGTTTTGGTGACTTTGATGGTTTGCACTATGTAGCTGTAGTTTGTGTCTGATGATTGTGTGGATGAGATGCAGAATGTAGCAACATTCTAAACTTGTGGGTTCCCCGGCTGTAATATAGGGGTAAAGTTGGGGAAAGGTTAAAATGATGACTGGCCAATATGTTTGGTTCCTGCTAGGAAGAGGGGGTGAGTCCCTTCAATTAGGAATGTTCTCATAGAAATAGATAGTTTCACCTCCCAACTACAGCCAATGTGATTCTTGGAGTCGATGCATTCAATTAGTTTATGAATTACTCGAATTTCCTGATGACTACTAAGGCATGTCTAAAGCTTAACTCTTTTTGGTTCAAATTTAGTCCATGTTAATGTTTGAGAATACATCGGGGAAAGATTATAAAAACCCATCACAACCAATCAAATGATTATTTACTCAGCTTCAGCTCATTCTCAAGCCGTGGCGGCTTGACTGATGAACGTTCTGTAGGAGGATCGATCTTGTGCATCTTAGGTCCACCTGGGCCTTCTCCAAGTCTAGATGAGTCTTCCAGGATCTTATCCAAGCCTAGATAGGTCCACCAGGGTCATCTTTGATTGCATCAAGTCATCAGGTTGCTGGTCTTCCGCTTTGCCTTGTTCCTTCTATTCTTCCGGCTACGATGTCCTTCTCCGCTGATGGCTCTCTTCGTATGATGTGTAGACAAGTTGTAGCTTGGTGATCCTTCCTTCCAGTGACATGTCTGGCTTGGTTTGTTCCAGAATTGATTTGTTTGTTGTTCTTGCCATTCATGGTAATGAAAACATCCTTCTCCACATTTAAAAGGGTTGTACTCACCTTAAGCAAGCCTGCACGTATAGGTATTCTTGAGGGTACCTCTAAGGGTATATGGGGTAAAAGAGGTTCAAAGGGTGACTTTATAATTGGAAATTGTCCCGGAAGCCACTGATATCTGCAGTCCTAGTCATGTGATCAGGTCGTATAAGTGGGTAGGGCAGCTGTCTGTATGGGTATATGCACTTATCACACCTATATAGACAAATATCTGTATGCTTCCTCTTGTCGAAACCATTTTTAACTGCTAGAATGCATCTAAGAATAAAAAGAAATGTAACAACTTTTCAAACGGTCAAATTAAAAATCAACTGTTTGTCTCCATGGTAACAGACTACAAACAGACTGTAGTCAGGTTCTGCTATCATATTCTTTTCTATGAGTTCTTGCTTATCCACAACTATATTTTTGTCACCAACAATTGGGGTAGACAAAAAAAAATTAACAGTTGTACAAATTATCAGACTACTTAGGGTTGTTTTGTAATCTGTTACCGTAAAGACACGTACGTCTGCATAGGAGCTGGAGACACCAAATGATACGATGGTATTTTTAAAACAAGACACCGGCAAAATTGCCGTATAATTATTTTACTAGATGAAGCCCCGATGCTGTCGCAGGGTGGTGACAACACGATGGGGGCGGGGCGTTGCGGTGTTGGAGGTGGCTGCTGTCTCTCCCCCCACCCGTGCGCTCTCCCCCCTGTGCTCTCTCCTCCTGTATACTATGATGTCATAGCACCCCATTATGAAGTCATAATACCCCACTATGATGTTTTGATACCCCATTGTGATACGGGGACAACCGGACACAGGAGGTGGTGACAGACGCCACAAGACAATTAGATATGTAGTGGAACTAAAAAATTGGCTCTGATAGTGGTTATGGACCTTTTTAATGTGTTGTAGCATAATTTTGGGGAGTAAGGACTGTTGCACTTTAAGAGTGAGGCTGATGTTATAATTTTTATTTCTTTAAATCTTTCTCCCCCATTGATATTAATGGGTCTATAATGTTCCTTTAAATTTAAAGAGACAGTCCAGAATTAACAAAAACAGTGCTTTTGTTGTCGGTGAGCCAAGTCTGGTATAGCAGCTCAGTGGTATTCTTTTAATTGCTGTAATACCAGATGTGACCTGGAGTCAGGAGTGGCGCCATCTGGGGGGAAAAAAGAGCCAAATTCTTACTAGAGCAAGAGCAAAACGGTCCATGAACACAGAGAATGTTTATTGGTGCACATTCCCTTTAATCTGAAGAGTTTTTAGTTTGTCCTCATAGTTTCTATTTTGTGTTAAAATCGAGGTATACAATGTTTTTTTATTTTTGCATAGAAGTATTATTTTTATAATCTGATATATTTTACCTACTGATTTTTGTTTGTGTTTATATTTTGTTCACCTTTTTGTGGCCTTGCACTGTAGATAGGATTTTATAGTTGTTACAAAGTGAATCACAACACTCAGAATGAAAAGAAAGATATTATTGACAATTTTTATTATAGACTTTTGCTGTTTTATTACATCCTTTGACGGATTTCGTTACTGGCCTGTTTTTGTATTTTATTAGAATTTTTTGTTATATACTAATATATTTTATAATATATATGAATATATTATAATTTACATATATGTGTATTTCTTTTCTTTTTTTTTTTTTTTGTTTTTACATCCAGTGTAATGTCCATTCAGTCCGGGATGTTTCGCTCACAGAGCATTGTCTACACTGGATACATTGTATCAGCTGCAGAGATCTCTGCTGGTTTGTTACAATGTATCAGTCTATAGTCCGAGGTGTTTCGCTCACAGAGCATTGTCTACACTGGATACATTGTATCAGCTGTACAGATCTCTGCTGGTTTGTTACAATGTATCAGTCTATAGTCCGGGGTGTTTCACTCACAGAACATTGTCTACACTGGATACATTGTATCAGCTGTACAGATCTCTGCTGGTTTGTTACAATGTATCAGTCTATAGTCCGGGTGTTTTCACTCACAGAGCATTGTCTACACTGGATACATTGTATCAGCTGTACAGATCTCTGCTGGTTTGTTACAATGTATCAGTCTATAGTCCGGGTGTTTCGCTCACAGAGCATTGTCTACACTGGATACATTGTATCAGCTGTACAGATCTCTGCTGGTTTGTTACAATGTATCAGTCTATAGTCCGGGGTGTTTCGCTCACAGAGCATTGTCTACACTGGATACATTGTATCAGCTGTACAGATCTCTGCTGGTTTGTTACAATGTATCAGTCTATAGTCCGGGGTGTTTCGCTCACAGAGCATTGTCTACACTGGATACATTAAATTAGCTGAGAACAGGAATAGATGTTAGACTTAGAACCTGTGTTTGTCTGTTAGTAATCACACACCGCTGGATACATTGTAGCTGCTGATGCTGCTTGACGTCATGCTGAGATTCCTGCTGTGAGAGAGGCAGAGAGAGTCGGGTTCTTTAGGGCAGCTAAACAGACCCAAAGTTATCAATTTTAATAATTAAAGGGTTCCTATCGACTCATTTTTATATGTTCTTCAATCATTCTTAATTGTAATAGAGCTCCACATTAAATAATCACCTGTGGACCAGTCTTATGAGTAATGGGTCAGGGTTTCAGGGCCTCGTCCTATCACTGATCGGCTACATGTTTGAAAGGATTGTCCTCATAATATCCAAAGAAACCTATACTCACCTGGACCGGCAATGTTCCTCTGGTGTTAGTTCAGTGACTCTAAGTGATCATGTGCAAACTTTGAGTAATGCATAAAAGCGGACATCCACTCTGATGGGTTAGTGAAAGCTGCAATCAATCAACTGCCGCTGATTGGCTGCAGCAGTCACTTGACTACTGGGAGACATTTCAGATACCAGAGGAAGAGTTATCAGTCCAGGAGGTGTATATATGTCAAGGAATGGTAGAATTGAAAGGGACCGCCTAGGTCATTGTGGGAAGGGACCTCCCGGGTCATTGCGGGAAGGGACCTCCCGGGTCATTGCGGGAAGGGACCTCCCGAGTCATTGCGGGAAGGGACCTCCCGGGTCATTGCGGGAAGGGACCTCCCGGGTCATTGCGGGACGGGACCTCCTGCTCAAAGCAGGATTCACAAAATCACCCCAGACAGATGTCTGTTCAGCCTCTGTGTGAAGACTTCCATTGATGAAGGAGAGCTCACGACCGCTCATGGTCGCCTGTTCCACTCGTTGATCACCTTCACTCTCAAAAAGTTTTTACTAATATTTAATCTGTCTCGTCTTACTCACTTTCATCCCATTGCTTCTAGTCTTTCCTTGTGCAGATGTCACTTTCAAAATGATGAGTAGGACAACCCCTTTAAATATGCAGCCGATCGATGGAGGGCCAGGTTCTTAGACTCTGACACACCACGCAAAACACTGCTTTGATGGACTTACTACTACAAGCATCGGCATTCAGCTCTTGCAATAGTGCGTACACTGCTTTCCGAGTGCATCAGAGCAGAGGATGGCTCGAGTTCCCTGGACCCAAAGTTCCATCAATCGGCATCACATTTAAATGATGGTTACCCTTTAAAGTGTAGTACTCGCATATTGAGGATCTTTTAGACCTGCTCTCTATATGTTCAGTGTTGTTTGATGGATGACTCACAGTTTGTGTGGCACACTTTTGTGACGGTTATATATCAAGAATATCTTCCACTACTATATATGAGATCTAATCTATGCATGTAAATCGTTCATAATCGTGCTATAATATACATTGCTGTAGAAGAGAGGACACTATGAAATGCACTACAATATTTCACACTTTTTAGATATGTGGGTTTTGGGGTGATTATTTTCCTCTTCTTTGCACTTATTTTAGGTTTTTGTATTGAAGTTAAAACCTCTGACCCCCTACACCAAAGACAGAAGCAGTGCCTAGACTTTATTATCTTATGCTTCTAGTATTAATTTGTTAACATGTAAACTTTTGCAACAATTTTGTTGTTCTAATGATTAAAATCATATTGTTTTGTGTATACAGCTAGTCTGATTCGGCATTGATACACCCCCATCGTTCTGTTCCTTACATTTTACCAGTATATAAAATGTTGAGGAGGATGGGAGGGTCAGACTACACAGACTTAGTTTGTAGTCTGTTACCATGGAGACTCATAGGAGCTGTATGTACAGAATGCAGGGAGCTTATTACGTCCATACTGAGGCAAAGAAGTGTAGTTTTTAGGGAGGAAATTCTCAAATTTTATGGATTTACGGTCATTTACATATCTACACATTGTACAGATGGGCATTTTTCAGCCGATATTTAGCCATTGTGCAAATATATTTGTGTGTCTGTGATAAGCAGCTCGTGACACTACTATTGGCCGCTTGTTCGGAATATTTGTCTAATCTGTTATGTAAATATGAAGGGGTGGGAGGGGAGGCAAAAGTCTTTGGAGTGTACTACATTTCTTGTGTCTTATAAAGTGAATGCACTTCAGTGCACATATGTATATATTCTGTATTTATGGTAGAATATACATAAAAAATGTAAAAAATAAAAAGTTTGCATGGTCAAACCCCTCTGTGACCGACCCTGAACGAGCGTTAGGGTGATGGGCCAATTTTTTTTCTCTTTGGTGGAAATGGTGCCACCTTTGTTCACAGGCCGTGTTTGGTATTGCAGGCATTCACATGGATGGGGCTGAGCTGCAGGCTCTAGAAAAAAAGTGGGCAAAAGGATGGGAAGAGTCTTCTGCTTAGGACGGCCCCTCGTTAGCTCAAATTGGGGCAAATTGCACTTGATTCTCAGGGCTCGTAAAGGGGTTTTAAGGCGGTTGCCAGTTATGCAATTGACTAGTGGTAACCGGTGACACTGGAAGCTCCTACTGTAGGGTCAGAGGTGGAAATGGAGGCTCCTGGGCCCCCATGCAAAATCTGTGCCATGTGTAATGTGGCAGAGGGATCTTTGGGCACCAGGGGCGATTGCTGCCTCTGCACCCCCTATTTCTATTATGCCCCTGCATATAAATATCCATTTTTTGGGGCATTTCATTCACTGAGTCCTCCAGGGTTGTGTCCGTCGCTGTACAGGGAACACTCAATGTCTTATTTTTGTAACTCCTCAGTTTTTAGGTCCCCCTCCGTTGACACTGCCAGTAGAGTTTTTGTGATTGTTCCATAGTATCCACATGTGTATTGCTGTACGTCTGTGAGTCGCTATACCGTGCAAGCAACGCAACGCCTGCTCCACGTCATCGATCACATAAGCTACATAAGTATTTTTTCTTTTTTGTATCAAGTCCTTTTTGATGCTGCTTTTCATTTGAGCCAAATCATTATTTGAGCTTTTGACTTTTGTAAGAAAATAATAAAATTTCCCGAGATGCAAATTGATGTTTTTTTGTTGTGGAATTTATGAAGTGGCCGGGTGCACATACAATGGGACCTAAACACGTAAATTCAACAGCCTTCAAGTGCTGCAAGGCAAGACTGGGCAGGGAGTTAAATATGGGTAATTCTTCTGATTAATCCCATCTTTTTAAAAAAAAAAAAAAAAACCTGTTTAGGACTGCCCCCGATTAGCTAGTGTAACGCCCCTGAGGAGCAGCTCACACATCTTCATAAAAATATCCATTACAGATTTTATTAAGAGAATCTTCTGCTTAGGACTGCCCTTGATTAGCTAGTGTGTAACGCCCCTGAGGAGCAGCTCATTCACATCTTTTTTTTAATTTATTTAAATCCATTATAGGTTTTATTAAGGGTGAGTATTCTGCTTAGGACTGCCCCTGATTAGCTAGTGTGTAACGCCCCTGAGGAGCAGCTCACACATCTTCATAAAAATATCCATTACAGGTTTTATTAAGAGAATCTTCTGCTTAGGACTGCCCTTGATTAGCTAGTGTGTAACGCCCCTGAGGAGCAGCTCATTCACATTACAGGTTTTATTAACCCCGTAAGGACCAAGCCTCATTTTTGCAATTCAGACCAGAATCACTTTCTGAGGTTCTAACTCTGGAACGCTTCAACATATCCTAGTGATTCCAAGACTGATTTTTCATGACCTATTAGACTTCATGTTAGTGGTAAATTTAGGATGATATTTTCTGCATTTCTTTGATCAATTAGTGTGTTTACATGCAGTAACAGTTCAAAGCCGTGACGGGTATAGCAGTCATTGGTCCTTAAGGGATTAATGGGGAAGAGTGTTATTATGGCTGCCCCTGATTAGCTGGTGTGGAACATCCCCTTCGGAGCAGCTCACATCTTTAAAACATCTAATGGATTTTTATAATTTTAATGGGGAAGATTCTTCCTTAGGAATTCCCACAATTAGCTGGTGTGGAACGCCCCTGCGGAGCAGCTCACATCTTTAAAAAAAAAAAAAAATCCATTACAGGTTTTATTAAAAGATAGGGAAGTGTCTTCTACTTAGGACGGGCCCCAGATTAGCTAAAGTGTAACGCCCCTGCGGAGCAGCTGACTTCTTTAAAAAAAAAAAAAAAATACAAATAATCAACTACAGGTTTTATTAAAGGACGATGAAGTTTTCTGTTTAGGACTGACCCAGATTAGCTAGTGTGTAACACCCCCGCGGAGCAGCACGCTTTCATCTTAATGAAATCTGTAATGGTTTTTCTTGTTTTTAAAGATGTGAGCTGCTCCGAAGGGGCGTTACACACCAGCTAATCATGGGCAGTTCTAAGAACAAACTTCCCCATTAAAAATACATGTAATGGATTTTTTTTATTTAAATGGCGAAGTGTTTTTAGGACTGGCACTATTCGCTAGTGCGTAACGCCCCTGCGGAGTAGCTCACATCTTTAAAAAAAAAAAAAATCCATTACTGGTTTTAATAAAGGATTGGGAGTAATCTTCTTAGGACTATTACAGTTTAGCTAGTGTATAATGTCCCTGTGGAACAGCTCACTAACATATTAGAAGTTATTAAAGGATTGGAAAGATTCCTTCTGCTTTGGAATGCCTCAAGTTGCTAGTGTTTAACGCCACTATGGAGCAGCTCACTCACATCTTTAATAAAACCTGTGCATTTTATTTTTGTTTTAAAAAATGGTGAAGTCTACTTAGGACTGCCTCCGAATAGCTAGTGTGTAACGCCCCTGCAGAGCAGCTAACTTGTATGGGGATGGGGATGAGTCCTCTACTTAGGACTGCCCCAATTACCTAGTGTGTAACGCCCCTGTGGAGCAGCTCGCTCACGTGTTTAATAACACCTTAAAGGATTCTTTAAGATGTGAACTGATCCGCAGGGGCGTTACACACTAATCGGGGGCAGCCCTAAGTAGAAGACTCTTCACCATACTTAAATAAAACCTGTAATTATTATTATTATTATTTTTTTTAATGAGTGAGCTGCTCTGCAGGGGCGTTACACACTAGCTAATCGGGAGCAGTCCTAAGTAGAAGACTTCACCATCCTTAACTTGTAATGGATTTTTTTTTAAATCAAAGGAAGGGGAAGAGTCTTCTGGTTAGGACGGCCAGTTTAGTTGGTGTGAAAGGCCCCTGCAGAGCATCTCACCAACATATTTTAAAATGTTGTTATAGGTTTGGAAAAATGATTCTTCTTTGGAATACCCCCAAGTAGCTGTTGTATAACGCCCCTACGGAGCAGCACACATCTTTTTAAAAAAAAAAAAAATTCAGGTTTTTTAAAGGATGGTGAAGTCTATTGAGGACTGCCCCCAATTAGCTAGTGAGTAACGCCCCTGTGGAACAGCTCCTTTAAAAATAGTCATTACAGGTTTTATTAAAGGATGGAGGAAGAGTCTTCTGCTTAGGACTGCCCCCGAGTAGCTGGTGTGTAACACCCCTGCAGAGCAACTTATATTTGAGATCTTGAAATTTTGAGTTTAAAGGGTTATTCCCCAAAAATCCTATCAGATGGGGGATAATTTGCTCATAGCTGGTGCGACCATCCAACTACTGGGACAACCATTGATCCCGAGAATCAGGTCTTGGGCTTTTTAGTCCTTTTGTGCATAGAGCATAGATTAAGTTTAGCCCTCTTTAGTAGTTTCTTGTAGGAGGGGCTGAAAACAAGTCTGTGTAGTTTGAAGAGGCGTCATGCTGTGCAGCAACATGCAAACCTCTTCACTAAGAAGAAAGTCCACAACTTGCTAGCAAATTAGAGATTTATATTTATTTATAAATATTTAAGTTGCTAACGAAGGCGTCCAGGATTGCAGCAAAAAAAAAATAAATCAATTGTCCATTGATTGTGTTCAATGTGTCTTTTTTTCTGATCGCCTGCATAAATAAATGATAAAATTCTGGTGTCTTGCAGCCACCACTAGAGGGAGCTCTGTTATGCATTGGACTCCCCAATAACACAGTATGCAGTGAGCTCCCTCTAGTGGTGGCAAACAGCTAATGCAGGGAATTTTATTAATAAATTAAGTGCAATATAGAGGAAGTACATAGATTAAAAACTAAATTCTGGATGTTTATGATAATGTACAATATTGGTAATTTCGGCGTTTATAGTTATTTCTTTCATATTTACCTGCGCCCTCAGATAACCCTGCTCAGGATCACATCTACAAGACTTTAATATTTTATCAAGATGTAAAACAGACACGAAATTACAAAAAAAAAAAAGTATCAGAAAGAAATGAACGAACGGCAAAAGACAAGATTTATATTACAAACACGTGGAAACTGTGCAAAGAGTACGACGGCCGAAATGTTACATTACACCGGGTGACGAGCTCGGGAGAACGGTATATATATATTCTATAAAAATATACAAAATGCCTATGTCCGATCTACAAAATGGAAATTCAAGCACAATACAAAATAGGGTCGGTCATAAAGTGGCTGAATGTGAGGAGTCTGGTGTCCGGTACAGGGGCAGCACCCGGACCCCCGCCGCTCGTCCATAGAGCTCTGTGCTGGGGGATGTTGATGTTTTGGCTGTAAAACTTATTCATGAACAAACTTTATTTAGACAACAATACAAACGCAGCTCAACATCAAGGTGACATTACCTACACCAATAAATATGGATAAAAATCATAGTATGCGGACTCAGGATTTCATCCCACCAACTGGGGCTACACACGATTCTTTCCCTGCCTACCAGCGCAGTTTGATTGCATTCTAATTTCTGGTGTCGGAGGCTTATCCTGCACTAGCTTAAATACCTGTACTAAGATAGGGCTCACAAGGGTAGATCTCACCCTCCAATTGGGGATTACAATTCCTGCCACTAAATACTATTGAGTATTAAAAATGTCTACACACCAACAACAAACTAAGCACAGTCTGGAACATCAAGGTCTGACCGTTCTTGCCATATAAACATCCATAGTGCAATCCAGTACCAGCCAGTCGGTCAGACTTATGTTTTTGTGCTTTATATGTAGGAGACTTAAAGTGACTTGCAGATGGTTATTGTCACTTCAATGAAGAAGTGGATGAACTCTAGCGCCACCTTCAGGTAGCTCCTCAAAGTTCATAGTCGACTCTTTTAACAAGCCTTTTAATATGACTAAGGATTTGTGCCGGATCAGAACAACAAACTGCAGACGCTGCTTTCGGGGTGACTGCCCCTCATCAGTGCAGTGTGTGGGATATTCTGATCTGGCTGTGTGAGAGGCTATACACAAGGTCTGGGGGGTAGCAGATGGTTATACATTCATATATCAGTTCCTTGTATCCATGTGTTTTGCTTCCTGAGGAACCCGTACCACAGAAATACCATTAAGGCAGAAACGCGTCGAGGCTGAGGTTGATGAACAGGATACTGCACCACCTCATATTCTAAAGCACAAAAAGATAAGTCTGACGGACTGGCTGGTACTGGATTGTGCTATGGATGTTTATATGGCAAGAACCGTCAGACCTTGATGTTCTAGACTGTGCTTAGTTTGTTGTTGGTGTGTAGACATTTTTAATAATCAATAGCAGTGGCGTAACTTCAAGCCTCGGGGCCCCCAATTATTGCAAATCTTTAGTAGTATTAGTCTTTTTCTATGGGCCAAAGGGACTTTTGGGGCCCCTCTAGGCTGCAGGGCCCAGGTGCGATCGCAACCCCTGCACCTATTGTAGTTACGCCCTTGATCAATAGTATTTAGTGGCAGGAATTGTAATCCCCAATTGGAGGGTGAGATCTACCCTTGTGAGCCCTATCTTAGTACAGGTATTTAAGCTAGTACAGGATAAGCCTCCGACACTAGCAATTAGGGTGCAATCAAGCTCCGCTGATAGGCAGGGAAAGAATCGTGTGTAGAACCCCAGTTGGTGGGATGAAATCCTGAGTCCGCATACTATGATTTTTATCCATATTTATTGGTGTAGGTAATGTCACCTTGATGTTGAGTTGTGTTTGTATTGTTGTCTAAATAAAGTTAGATACATTATCTGTATCTTTGGGGTTATTTATTCTTCATTAATATACTACTTCCCCATATATAAAAAAATCTGTAAAACTTAAACCATCCAGAAATGTAACTAATCTGGCAAATGAATATTGTGGCAACTGCAGTTCAGGAATATTCCCCCCCAATAGTCAAGAAATTACCTATACATGGGATATTTGCTGTGGTTTCAACTGCGGGAGTCGATCCTGCGAATGGGGATCTGCAGCCTTGTTTTGAATGGAACACAGGGGCCCATCTGTGCCCTCTGCTACGATCATTGTCTATAGGACTGCCATGTAGAGTACTCAGCTATTTCCATCAGTCTCATAGACAATGATTAGAGAAGAGGTGCCCATCTGTGCCCTCTGCTACGATCATTGTCTATAGGACTGCCATTTAGCATACTCGGCTATTTCCATCAGTCCCATAGACAATGGATAGAGAAGAGGTGCCCATCTGTGCCCTCTGCTACGATCATTGTCTATAGGACTGCCATTTAGCATACTCGGCTATTTCCATCAGTCCCATAGACAATGGATAGAGAAGAGGTGCCCATCTGTGCCCTCTGCTACGATCATTGTCTATAGGACTGCCATTTAGCATACTCGGCTATTTCCATCAGTCCCATAGACAATGGATAGAGAAGAGGTGCCCATCTGTGCCCTCTGCTACGATCATTGTCTATAGGACTGCCATGTAGAGTACTTAGCTATTTCCATCAGTCTCATAGACAATGATTAGAGAAGAGGTGCCCTTCTGCATTCTCTGCTACGATCATTGTCTATAGGACTGCTATTTAGCATACTCGGCTATTTCCATCAGTCCCATAGACAATGGATAGAGAAGAGGTGCCCATCTGTGCCCTCTGCTACGATCATTGTCTATAGGACTGCCATTTAGCATACTCGGCTATTTCCATCAGTCCCATAGACAATGGATAGAGAAGAGGTGCCCATCTGTGCCCTCTGCTACGATCATTGTCTATAGGACTACCATGTAAAGTACTCGGCCATTTCCATCAGTCCCATAGACAATCAATAGAGAAGAGGTGCCCATCTGTGCCCTCTGCTATGATCATTGTCTATAGGGCTGCCATGTAGAGTACTCAGCCAATTCCATCAGTCCCATAGACAATCAATAGAGAAGAGGTGCCCTTCTGCATTCTCTGTTACTATCATTGTGTATAGGACTGCCATGTAGAGTACTCAGCTATTTCCATCAGTCCCATATACAATGGATAGAGAAGAGGTGCCCATCTGTGCACTCTGCTACGGTCATTGTCTATAGGACTGCCATGTAGAGTACTCAGCTATTTCCATCAGTCCCATAGACAATGGATAGAGAAGAGGTGCCCATCTGTGCCCTCTGCTACGATCATTGTCTATAGGACTGCCATGTAGAGTACTCAGCTATTTCCATCAGTCCCATAGACAATGGATAGAGAAGAGGTGCCCATCTGTGCCCTCTGCTACGATCATTGTCTATAGGACTGCCATGTAGAGTACTCAGCTATTTCCATCAGTCCCATAGACAATGGATAGAGAAGAGGTGCCCATCTGTGCCCTCTGCTACGATCATTGTCTATAGGACTGCCATTTAGCATACTCGGCTATTTCAATCAGTCCCATAGACAATGGATAGAGAAGAGGTGCCCATCTGTGCCCTCTGCTATGATCATAGGACTGCCATGTAGAGTACTCAGCCATTGCCATCAGTCCCATAGACAATCAATAAAGAAGAGGTGCCCTTCTGCATTCTCTGTTACTATCATTGTGTATACGACTGCCATGTAGAGTACTCAGCTATTTCCATCAGACAATTGATAGACTAGAGGTGCCCATCTGTGCACTCTGCTACGATCATTGTCTATAGGACTGTCATGTAGCATACTGGGCTATTTCCATCAGTCCCATAGACAATGATTAGAGAAGAGGTGCCCTTCTGCATTCTCTGCTACAGTCATTGACTATAGGACTGTCACGTGCAGTACACGGTTATTTCTGTCAGTCTTATAGACTGAATGAATCGGAGACTGCAATTACTGTCTACAGTATTGTCGTGTACAGCACTCAGCTATTTCCATCAGTCCTATAGAGCACATGTGCCCTTCTGCATCCCCTTCTACATCATTGTCTATAGGACTGCTGAGTATAGCACTCGGCTATTTCCATCAGTACTATTGACAATGAATAAGGCAGAGGTGCCCATCGATGCCCTCTGCCACAATGTCTGACTATAGCAGGACTAGTTGGCTATTTCCATCAGTCCCATAAACAATGAATAGAGCAGGGGTGCCCATATGTTCCCTCTGCTTCAATAATTGACTATAGGAATGTCATGTACAGCACACTGTTATTTCTGTCAGTCTCATAGGCTATGAATGAAGCGGAGATGTTGCATGTGCATCTCTGCTCTTTTCATTTTCTATAGGACTGATAGAAATAGCTGAGTGCTGTACATGGCATCCTGTAGACAATGACTGCAGTAGAAGGCACAGATCTGCACCTGCGCTCTCTTCATTGTCTATGGGACTGATAGAAATAGCTGAGTGCTGTACACTACAGTCCTATAGACAATAAAGAAGCAGAGGCCGCGCATGCTCATCTCTGTATCATTCAATATGGGGTTGCAAAGCCCTATTCTGCGGATCATTGTAGGGGATAATTGGGGGGGGGAATAACTCTTTAAGACGGGACTGGTTCGGTGTTTGTAGTGGTCAGGCCCTACTACTCCCGAACCTGCACCCTTTCAACCTGCCCTCCTGCTATTCTCCATTTCAACCTTCCCTTGTAACCAGAGTAAAAGTATAAAACAAACCATTTTTGTAATGTACGAAGAACACATGAATGGGAGCTTTGGTATAAGATACAATCTATGATCATTATCTAGAAAGAAAACAATACAACTACTTGTCCATAGAACGGGTCAATCGCGCATTCAGGATGTCTACATGGAGGAATTGTTTCCATGAAATGAATGAGTTGCGTGTCCTGTGGGTACATCCGGACAGGTTCATCTGTAGCCATTGATGAGCAGAGTATGTACATTATTATAGGCGCTCACCTATAGCCCTTGTAGGAATACTGAACCTAGACATGCTGCTCAGGAGGTGCTGCTTACAGCAGTTGTTCTACTGCTGCAGACAGAACGCTCGGGGAGGACTTCTGCTGCAACAAGTTGCCTTACAGCCAGACAGAAGAATTATCCAGATCTCTAGAGACAAAGTATTATCTTTACCTTTTAAGTGAACTATAACAAGTATTCCCACCTAGCTGATGGTCTTAGAGTAAGAAAGATGTTAATACTAACTTTTCTGCTTGTCTATGGCAGTGATGGGATCATGTTAAGATCACTGGTTGTCTAGGAAAGTGAAAAGAGAAAGAAAGTTATTTTGGTGACCTGGTGGTTGTAGACATCATGGGTTTTCTATGTTAAAGGAGGCATCGCTATAGACATGGCTGGTGGTCTGCGAGAGAGGAGGAGTTGGTTAAGACATGGCTGGTGGTCTACAGTGGTGGAGGTGTTAATTCAGACATGACTGGTGGTCTGTGGTAGAGGTGGAGTTGATGGAGACATCTCTGGTGGTCTATTGTAATGAAGGAGTGAATAGAGACATCGCTGGTGGCCTACAGTAGTGGAGGAGTTGATTGAGACATTTTTGGTGGTCTATGATAGAGGAGACATTGATGGAGACATGGCTGGTGGTCTGAAGTAGGAATGTCTGGATGGAGACATCGCTGGTGGTCTATGGTATAGGAGGTGTTGATTAGACATGTCTGGTGGTCTATGATGGAGGATGAGTTGATGGAAACATTGATGGTGGTCTACAGTAAAGGTGGAATTGATGAAGACATCACCAAACGTCTATGGTAAAGGAGAAATAGATGGAGACATGGCTGGTGGTCTTAGAGGTAGGGGTGATGGAGACATGGCTGGTGGTCTTAGAGGTGGGGGTGATGGAGACATGGCTGGTGGTCTTAGAGGTGGGGGTGATAGAGACATGGCTGGTGGTCTTAGAGGTGGGGTGATGGAGACATGGCTGGTGGTCTTAGAGGTGGGGGTGATGGAGACATGGCTGGTGGTCTTAGAGGTGGGGGTGATGGAGACATGGCTGGTGGTCTTAGAGGTGGGGGTGATGGAGACATGGCTGGTGGTCTAAAGTAAGAATGTCTTGATGGAGACATTGCTAGTGGTCTATGGTATAGGAGGTGTTGATTAGACATGCCTGGTGGTCTATGATGGAGGATGAGTTGATGGAACATTGGTGGTCTACAGTAAGGTGGAATTGATGAAGACATGGCCAAGTTCTATGGTAAAGGAGAAATTGATTGACCATAGCGTTGTTGGAAACATGGCTGGTGGTCTACGATTTACGAAGAGTTGGAGACATTGATGGTGGTCTACAGTAGATGAAGCATTGATGAAGACACGGCTGATGGTTTACAGTAGGGGAGAGTTCATGGACACATGATTGCTGGGCTATGGTAGAGGAGGCATTGGAGACATGGTTGGTGGTCCACAGTAGGGAAGGAGTTGATGGAGACATCGCCGGGGTCTATGATAAAGGAGTTGATGGAGACATGGCTGGTGGACTATGGTAGGAGAGTGATTGCTGAAGGTCTATGGTAAAAGAGGCATTGCTGGAGACATGGCAGATGCTCTACGGTAGAGGAAGTGTTGATGGAGACATGGCTGGGGGTCTACGATATAAGAAGAGTTGCAAACATCACTTGTGGTCTTCGGTAGATGAAGTATTGATGGAGACATGGCTACGGTAGGGGAGTAGGAGACTACTGGTGGACTTTGGTTGAGGAGGAATGGAAGAAGACATGGCTGGTGGTTTACAGTAGTGGAGGAGTTCATGGAGATATGGCTGCTGGGCTATGGTAGAGGAGGAGTTGATGGAAACATGTCTGGGGTCTACAATAGAGAAGAAGTTAATAGAGACAGAGTTGGTGGTCTACGGTAAAGGAGTAGTTAATAGAGACATGGCTGGGAGTCTACAGTAGGGAGGAGTTGATGGAGATATAGCTGGTGGTCTACAGTAGAGTAAGAGTTGATGGAGAGATGGCTAGTGGTCTATGGTAGGGGAGCAGTTAATGGAGACATGGTGGCTGTTCAATGGTTGTTAAAATGTCAGCACAGATAGACTAGAGTTGCAATAATTGCACCTTTGCTAGTCATGTTAATAGTAAAATTAATGGTAAATTTCCTTGTGGAATAAGTATGGTATACCAGTCATGGTCGGCTTGGGATTGCCCAGTATTGACCAGCAGGGAATCGTTTTCTCATAGTTGTTGTATTGCTCAGACAAGCTACAAGGGCTCATTCAGGCGTCAGTTTTTCATGGATAGCGCTCGGACCTATTATAGTCTAAGGACCTGTTCACTTGTGCATGTAATTTTGCAGACTGAGTGATTGGTACAAACTGGCAGAGACGTGTCTGTTTTTGAGCCACGTTTTGGACCAATGCAAATCTTTGGGTCCATGAAATAATCGGACAGCTCACAAGATGCCATTCATGTGCTGTCCGATTTGACAGACTGATAGAAGAAGCTTGTGAACCCTTGGACCATATATCTAAAAAAAAAAATTGCTGGCATCTGAATGAGTCATGCCCCATGAAAATGCCAAAAGTCTGAACAAATCCCTACAGCGCCCCCACAGGAGAAATGAAGCATTACAAAATTCTTGGAATGTAAGGACATGCCAGGTCTTCCAGTGTGAGAGGCTTTTTGCATTGGCGCCCTTTCTTTAGGGACCTCCTATCAACCTAGCACTCTTCACATTTAACCTTTGACGGAACGGGACCTAAAACAAGTCTGTAGGGAACAGAGAGGGAGTCAACAGTATTGTAAAACTACATATAAATCACTTCTGAACTCACACGATGGCCATTCAGACAATAGGAGACTGCAAACTGAGCTCAGAATACAATAAGACCTATGTAACTCCAAAACGAGGGGAAAACATAGTTATGCATATTCGAGTCCTCCAAAAATAAATAGCTGCTAATGACTGATCATTGGGGGGACGAAAGGATCAATAACATCATCCAGTTTCTCAATGACCACTTTGGGACGGTTGTGCAGAAAAGGCACGCATTTCTCATCCATGAGTCTGCTCTCCTCGCACTAGAAACGTCCGGAAACATTTGCATTTTTTTTTCTTCTAAAACGAAACATCTGTTAGAAGATTCTTTTTGGTTCTGGCTTTCTTGTAGCATACTTGGAATGACAAGGATTGCAGATTGTCCTCTGAGTGCAAAGTCTTCCTTTTTCCCATCAGAATTAAAAAAAATAATCCCTAAATGTGTCCGCTCCTATTTCGTGCCACAAGTGTTAATATTTTTCCCATCCGATGCATCTTCTACCAGTGACACGTGATAGTCTGTAGACAGGGTGAAGTGAGAGATGCAACCTATAAGGCCTCCGACATACTGCCGATTGGTGTGTAACGCGATCTCCTTCATCCCACCTGAAAGACGAAATAAAAAATGATTACAGGGTGCAAGTGTTAGGGTGAACAGTCTAGTTGCCTTCTCCTGGCCTAATAGATATCGATCAAGTGCATGCGTGAAAGAATAACATTAGACACACACAGTCGGATGTTAGTTTTCCTTGATCAGGCTATGGCACAGCTCCAAGTGTCTTCTTTAACTAATAAGAGCTGAAAGGGTTACTAACCAACATAAAGATCTCCGTTAATATTCAGCTGACGCATTAAGCCTGGAGATTTTCCTGTTCTTGCTCCATAATCATCCACAGTCACCTTCCCAGACTGGCCGTCACTGGAACACAAAGTGCAATGTTTATATATTTACAATATATATATATATATATATATATATATAATATATATATATATATATATATATATATATATATATAAAAAGCCAAATCCTCCTTCTTCCTCCTCCTATTTGCCCATCTTTGTGTGAAATTCGGGTCATTCCCATAAACATTAGATTTTGCCCATCCCAATACAATTCGTGGGTTCAAGTGATTTTCATCTGATGGTTATGAGTATGAGATAACTCCAGATCTAATAGGATTCTCTTACCGTACAGCCTTGACCCGGTGCCATCTGCCATCATTAAAGGTTCCATTCACCATTACAGAAACCATTCCACTACCCAAATTATAACTATGGAGAGAAGAAACAATGGGACTGTTATCGGGTAATTCTTTCATTATTCTTCGTATATAATGCATTGATCTCTTGATTTCATTATAAAATGTGAGGCCACAATATAAAGTAGTCACTGAGTTATCTGGATCCTGTTTGCAGTCACCACTAGAGGGAGCTCTCTGCATACAGAGATACATAAGATTTTGTCTGCAGCCACTCTAGGGGGAGCTCCCAGTATACAGAGATACATGATAAGGTTATGTCTGCAGTCACCACTAGGAGGAGCTCCCTGTATACAGCCATACATGATAAGATTCTGTCTGCAGTCACCACTAGGGGGAGCTCCCTGTATACAGAGATACATGATAAGATCCTGTCTGCAGTCACCATTAGGGGGAGCTCCCTGTATACAGAGATACATGATAAGATCCTGTGCCCAGTCACCACTAGGGGAAGCTCCCTGTATTCAGAGATACATGATAAGATCCTGTCTGCAGTCAACACTAGGGGGAGCTCCCTGTATACAGAGATACATGATAAGATTCTGTCTGCAGTCACCACTAGGTGGAGCTACTAAACTAGAGTTAATGTAAATTGCCACTATAAAAACAGAAACAGAAAATCTTGTAAAAACCAAATTTGTGTTAGTCTTAAATCTTTGACCATTACAGAACACGGATTCAGAACCAATTTACCTGAACATAAGATTTCCCTCCTGAAGACCCAATGAGATAAAGTCACTGTTTGGCCTCATGGGACTGTCCCCCCTCCACATGAGCAGCCCGTCCTTCACTGTGGTCTTGAATCTCATGAAAATGTTTGTTCGAGATCCAGAAACTCTGGAAAACATCAAAAATGAAAATATGAGGCAGCTGAGACTCTGTTGCAAAACACAGGCTGCCTACTAGTGCCTAGTTGAGTGGAGCCACCACTAGGGGGAGCACAGGAGCTTTTACTGCTCCTAAGCTCCCCCTAGAGGTGAATGTAGGCAGCTAAATCTTTCTCTATGTGATGGAGTTATTAAAATAGAACAATATTTAATATATTGGACTTAATTGCGCCAAATTAATCAAGCAATGTCCACCTATATACATATTTTTCAAAGGAGAGAAAATCATATGTAATCCTGTATTGGAAAAGTTTCAGTTCTCTGCACCAAAGTGACCCATATCATGCGTGCTACACCCCAAACCCATTTAATGTCTCACCTTTTCAGAATTTCCCTGCTGTCATAAGTGAGATAACTTCGCCCAATGAATTGTGGAATCTCAATGGCCTCTGTAATGACTAAGAACAGATCATGTTATGTTACATTATAACTACTGGACATATTTTGGGGTATGTCATAAAATTGACCCCCAAAGTGGACTTACATGCAGAAACTGACCTGGCGATCATATGATCACCACAGTAACCCAATGCTTAGACATGCCTGTAATGACAGGTCAGGACTAGAGGGGGAGCTGTTGTCCTCCATTCTGGCTCATACAATGCAAGACTCCCCCTGGAAATAGGTCGTCCTCGACACACGAAGGGAACAAACTCTTACCATACTTACTATTGAGGCAGTAGTTTCCACACTCTGCAACCAGTCAGCAAAAAGTAAGAACATTGAGAGAAGAGACTCAGCGCCAATATATAATATATATACAGTATAATGCACATCTTATACCTAGATCATATACATCTTGTATACAGTACTGTGCAGAGTTTATATCTCCTAATTAACAAAATATAAAGATAATGAAGAAGAGAAAGCTGTAAATCCCATCAGTACTTGATGAGCGCCCATCTCCTTCATCACTTCTCGGTACACTTGTCACTTGGACACATAATTATAGCCGGGTGTATGAGTGACCAATTATACCAAACAGGTGATAAAGATCATCACTTTTATTTATAGGGTGAAACACAGTTGTGAACTGAAACAGAAACTGTGAAGGAGGGGATAAGCTTGAGAAAAAGAACAAGACACAGGGTAGTTATGCTGCATCACCCAGGTGACTCCTAGGAAAATATTTCACAGCAGACTGGGGTATCAGGACTTTCTGTCCAAGCTATTTGAAGAAGCATTAAGAAATGGGGAACACTGAGGAATGTAGACACTGTGAACCACTCCCCTTAGGATCTGTGAGCCACAAGGACTGAGAGCCACTCCCCAGAGGATCTGAAAGCCACTCCCCAGAGGATCTGAAACCCACTCCCAAGAGGCTCATGTGAGCTATACTTCAGAGAATCTGTAAGTCATTCCCCAGAGGATCTGTGTGTCACACCCTACAGGATCTGAGAGCCACTCCCCAGAGGATGTGAGCCATGCCTCAGAGGATCTGAGAGCCGGTCCCCAGAGGATCTAACAGCCACTACCCCAGAGAATCTGAAAGCCACTCCCCCAGAAGATACTGAGAGCCACTACCCTGAAGGTCTGTGAGCCACACCCCAGAGGATCTGTGAATCACTTCCCCAGAGGATCTGTGAATCACACCCCCAGAGGATCTGTGAATCACACCCCCAGAGGATACTGTGAGCCACGTTTCCCAGAGGATACTGTGAGCTATGCGCCCCAGAGGATACACTGAGCCATGCCCTGTGAGCCATGCACAACAGAGGATACTGTGAGCCATGCGCCCCAGAGGATACTGTGAGCCATGCGCCCCAGAGGATACTGTGAGCCATGCCCCGCTGAGGATATTGTGAGCCATGCTCTCTGGAGGATATATGAGCCTCACCTCAGAGGATTGTGTGAGCCACTTCACAAAGGACCCATGTGAGAGACTACCAAGAAGACCCATGTGAGTCACTCCCCAGAGGATCCTGTGAGTCACTCCCCAGAGCATTCTGTGAGTCACTCCCCAGAGGATCCTGTGAGCCAAGCACCAGAAGATATGTGAGCCACACCCCTGAGGATTCTGTTAGCCACACCCTGAGGATTCTGTGAGCTACCCCCTTGGAAAGACCATAAAAAGTAGCACTAACAAAACAGACCCAGATCTCTGAGGATTTTAAAAAAAGGAATAAATTGATTACTTAAGGTAGCAGCAGGAATACAATAACAGAAAATATTTTATAAAGCCTGATTAATTGCTCTGTGTGTCACCATCTAAAGCCACAATCCTATAGAGACCATGCAGCAGCAGGTGTTACCTTTCTGGCAGTTCTTGCCATCAAATCCCAGGGGGCAGTCACATTCATAGCTGTCATGTTTGGGTCTACAGCTCCCACCATTGGCGCAGGGCACGTCGGCGCAGGGATGGAGCGTGTTCACAATGTTCACCCCAGAGGTCAGACCGGTCACAAGGTTAACGATCCTGTCATTGAGGATTAGCTGCAAAGAAACCCGGAGAGTGAGGTATATAGTATACAAAGGAGGAAATAACTAGATCAGGACTAATATACCACAGCGGATGGCACTGGGAACATAGTCAGCTAGATGTAGCAGAGCTGGGATTATATGTATATACACATAATTACAATGTTCCTTATCCTTTCATGAACCTGAATGGACTTCTAGAGGGGGTTCTGATATGTAAGATCACGCGCTGACACTAGATGGACCTTAGGTATGTAGTACCACTCACTGTCCACTAGGGGTGTAGCACAATGTGCAGGAACTATAGGGAGCTCTAGTGTGTAATACCACATGCCAGCAGCTAGAGGGAGCTCCTGAATGTAATTTTGTAGGCTGACCACTAGAGGGAGCTCCTGATGTAATTTTGCAGGCTGACCACTAGATGGAGCTCCTGAATGTAATTTTGTGGGCTGACCACCAGAGAGAGCTCCTGAATGTAATTTTGCAGGCTGACCACTAGAGGGAGCTCCTGAATGTAATTTTGTGGGCTGACCACTAGAGGGAGCTCCTGATTGTAATTTTGTGGGCTGACCACTAGAGGGAGCTCCTGAATGTAATTTTGTGGGCTGACCACTAGAGGGAGCTCCTGAATGTAATTTTGTGGGCTGACCACTAGAGGGAGCTATGAAGTTTATATCAAAAGCTAAAAACTAAAGGGATCTTGGTGGCTCAGTGGTCAGCACATGGTGACTCTGTTGCTTTGCAGTTCTGGGGTCAAATCCCAGCAAGGACAACACCTGCCTGTATGTTCTCCCTCTATTTGTGTGGGTTTCTGCTTAGTTTATGAGGTCTGTAAAGATCTGTGGAATTGATGATGCTCTATAAGTAAATAAATAATATAAATACCGTATGATGGCCACTAAAGGGAGCATAGGTGTGTAATAACACATGCCAGCCACCAGAGGGAGATATTGTGTGTAATATCACATCCTGGACACTATGAGTATAAAACCTGTGCAGCCCACTACAGAGTGCTCTTATGTGTAATACCATAGGCTGGCCACTGGAGGGAGTGCTGATATACAGTACCATGTGCAGGCCACTATAGGAGGCTCCTCAGTGTAATACCATATGCAGACAATGGAGGGAGCTCTGAATTGTAATATAATAATAATTGTAGTACCATAAGTCCAATCAATGGAGTTGTCTGAGTTTTTCTCAATAAATATGTTTCCCCCATATAAAATAATAATATCTATACTCATCTCCGGTGCTGGCCCCATACCAGGAGTGTTGGCAGGGGTGTTGGCATTAGCTCTCCCAGAGCTTACAAAATGTGAGCCATGCAGCCAGTCATCATCCACTGCCTTCGGACTAAATTGAGACCTGCAGCTCCTCCCAGAAGAAGCTGCTGATTGGCTACATGGTCACATGGCGTCACGGGAAACCAAGTACCAATGGCGCCTGCAGCGGAGGAGAGTATAACATATTAATTGAAAAGAGGTTGTCCAAGTAGTAGACAAGGTCAAGCATGTAATACCCAATGCTGACCCCTAGAGGGAGCTCCGACATGTAATTTCAGTTCTTGCCAAAAAAATGTGCACCTTTGTGTAATACCACATGGTCACCACAAGAGGGCACTCCGGCATGTAATTGTGTATGTTGGCCAATAAAGGGGATGCCTGTGTGTAATACCAAATGCTGATCAGTAGAGGGAGCTCCAGCATGTACATTTTGAGTGCTGGAGAATAAAGGGAAAATCTGTGTAGAATTCTTCATGATGACCACTAAAAGGCGCTCCACCATGTAATTTTGTGTGCTGGCCAATAAAGGGAGTGCCTGTATGTAATACAACATGCTGACCACTAGAGGGAGCTCCAGCTTGTAAATGTTGTGTGCTGTCCAATAAACTTGATTGCCTGTGAATGTAATATCACATGCTGACCACAAGAGGGAGCTTCAGCATGTAATTTTGTGTGCTGGCTGACAGAATGAGCAGAGGGTCTATGTGTAATACCACATGCTGGCCACTAGTGCTCTGACATGTAGTTTTGTGTGTTGGACAATAAAATAGAGCGCTTGGTTTTAATACCATGTACTGACCACTAGAAGGAGCTCTGGTTGTAATGTTGCATTGTGGCCACTAGAGGGTGTACTAGTATTGTGTACTCTTCAGTGTGTAGTACTGTGTGTGTACATGTGCATGCATATCTGCTCAGTTTCTGGAACTTTCAGACATGGTAAGGATTGGTGCTGTTAGCCTTGTCCAAGACAAAGATACTGATGACTTATTGTCAGGGCCAGTCATTAATATCAGTTAGGTGGAGATCTGACACCCGGCACCACCACAGCTATTGGTTACACAGTGTACAGAGTCAGGCAGTATAGCGCCGCATGCCGTTTAATGGCCATTCTTGGTACTGCAGTTCAGCTTCTGTTGAAGTAAATGCGATTTGAGCTGCAGTACTGAGATTGACCACTACACGGTATACGGCACAGTTGGTTCTGGCTCCATTCACTGTGTGCTTCTGGCGGTTGTGGGACCTGCTGACAGCTGATTATGGAGATGCCAGGTGTCAGACCCCCTATACATTTGATATTATTGACCCATGTCAATATTTTAGTATTGAATAACATTTTATATAGACAATGTTTATATAATAAATTTCCTTCTGCCCCACCAGGGGGAGCTCTTGATAAACTGTACAATAAATCCATATGCTGGGAGCTCCATCTAGTGGTGGCCGAAAGAACTTTATTATAATAATTTGTGAAATTCTCACTTTCTGAATACTTCCGCTAAACGGCCGCAGAACTCCGGAGTTTTTCTTGACCGTATCGTAATCAGGAACACCACCGATATAGATGTCAGGATTGCATTTGATCTGTGTGAATCCTCCCTGGAACATAATATGATTGATATTAAATAAATATTCACTATTATTAGGAAAAAGACACAGAACTCACAATGTGTGGCTGCTGCTGAATACATGGTGTAGTCTGACTACAGATTAGGATACATTGTATCAGCTGTACAGATCTCTGCTGGTTTGTTACAATGTATCAGTCTAAAGTCCGGGGTGTTTCGCTCACAGAGCATTGTCTACACTGGATACATTGTATCAGCTGCACAGATCTCTGCTGGTTTGTTACAATGTATCAGTCTATAGTCCGGGGTGTTTCGCTCACAGAGCATTGTCTACACTGGATACATTGTATCAGCTGCACAGATCTCTGCTGGTTTGTTACAATGTATCAGTCTATAGTCCGGGGTGTTTCGCTCACAGGGCATTGTCTACACTGGATACATTGTATCAGCTGTACAGATCTCTGCTGGTTTGTTACAATGTATCAGTCTATAGTCCGGAGTGTTTCGCTCACAGAGCATTGTCTACACTGGATACATTGTATCAGCTGTACAGATCTCTGCTGGTTTGTTACAATGTATCAGTCTATAGTCCGGGGTGTTTCGCTCACAGAGCATTGTCTACACTGGATACATTGTATCAGCTGAGAGCAGGACCAGATATGGACAGGAAACAAGTGATCTCATTCACTGACATTAATCGCTCATTTCTCTATATTGAAGTATACAATGTATTAGAATGTTGTAAAACATTTAATTTTCAGAGAGATGAGTTCCCACCTCGGACGTCCCCTCCGCCTGTCTCTGGTTGTCCACCTGTAAGAGGCCGTTCTTAGCGGTCCGGGACACTCGCACTTCATGCCACTGGCTGAGACTCACAGGCTTTTCACTTCTGAAAGTAGAAAATGAGGCACAAATTAATCTACAGAACATGGAGAGACAGGTTACTCTGTCCTTCAGACCGCACGTCCAAGCTCTCGCCACCTCCTGTGCCTCCAACTCAAAAATATTTCCACCATCCGTCCCTTCCTCAACCCTCAATCTACTAAACTACTAGTGCTGCCTGACTAGTCCACCTCTCTCCTCGCTGCTCCTCCACTTCTACCCTCTGCGTATCCAATTCAAACTACTAACACTGATTTACAAAGCCGTCCACAATCTGTCCCCCTCGTATATCTCTGAACTAATCTCCTGATGTCATCCAACTCGTAATCTTCAATCCTCCCACAAACTCCTTCTTTCCTCCACACTTGTACATTCCTCATCTAACCGCCTGCAAGACTTCGCCCGAGCATCTCCCATTCTCTGGAACTCTGCACCCCAAAACGTCTGACTGTCCCCTACACTCGAACCCTTCAAGAGGAACCTGAAAACCCATCTCTTCAGAACAGCCTACAATGACCATAGTACCACCTCACCACCATTGGTCCTGGCGCTCCACCACCACTGGACCCATCGCTCCACCACCACTGGACCCAGCGCTCCACCACCACTGGACCCGGCGCTCCACCACCACCAGAGCAGACTCAACCTACTGACTCTCTCCCCATTCCCCTGTAGAATGTAAGCCGCAAGGGCAGGGTCCTCTCTCCCCTCTGTATCAGTCTGTCACTGCTAGTTTGTTCATTGTATTTATAACTTGTTTGTATGTATCCCTTTCTCATGTACAGCACCATGGAATCAATGGTGCTCTATAAATAATAATAATGTCTTCATTCAATAAAAGCGAAAACTGCCGTGTACAGTAGTTCTACTTATCCACAGAAATTATTGCTGTCCCTCATATATATATTATATATATACATATACTTAAAGGTGGCCTGATGCTATCACATCGAGAGGACGGTAACATCACATTGAGGGAGGGCGCTATCGCACTGGGGCAGGCAGCTGTCTCCCCACGCTGTGAATTATCTTCCCTCCTCTCTGCCCCCCCCCCCCCCCCCCCCCCCCCCCCCCCCCCCCCCCCCCCCCCCGTGGTCGCTTTCTGCCCCCCCCTGTTGCCGCTCCCCTGTGCACACTCTATGCCCCCCTATGTGCATACTCTATGCCCCCCCATGCACATTATCTGCCTCCCCCTGTACTCACTGCCTGCCCCATTGTACCCCCCCCCCGTTGTCGCTCTCTGCTCCCCCCGTGGTCGATCCCCGCTAAAACCCCCCTGTGGTCACTCCCTGCCCCCTGTGCTGCCTCTCTGCCCCCCTGTGGTCGTTCTCTTCCCCCCCATAGTCGCTCTCTGCCCCCCCACACACCCTGTGGTTGCTCTCTGCCCCGTGGTCGCTGAGCCACCGTACAGTGCTAACCACTGAGACACTATACAGTGCTAACCACTGAGCCTCCATACCGTGCTAACCACTGAGCCACCATATACAGTGCTAACCACTGAGCCTCCATACCATGCTAACCACTGAGCCACCATACAGTGCTAACCACTGAGTCACCATACAGTGCTAACCACTGAGCCACCATATACAGTGCTAACCACTGAGCCTCCATACCATGCTAACCACTGAGCCACCATACAGTGCTAACCACTGAGTCACCATACAGTGCTAACCACTGAGCCACCGTATACAGTGCTAACCACTGAGCCACCATATACACTGCTAACCACTGAGCCACCGTATACAGTGCTAACCACTGAGCCACCATATACAGTGCTAACCACTGAGCCACCATATACAGTGCTAACCACTGAGCCACCATACAATGCTAACCACTGAGCCACCATACAGTGCTAACCACTGAGCCTCCATACCGTGCTAACCACTGAGCCTCCATACCGTGCTAACCACTGAGCCACCGTACAGTGCTAACCACTGAGCCACCATACAGTGCTAACCACTGAGCCACCATACAGTGCTAACCACTGAACCACCATATACAGTGCTAACCACTGAGCCACCATACAGTGCTAACCACTGAGCCACCATATACAGTGCTAACCACTGAGCCACCATACAGTGCTAACCATGAGCCACCATATACAGTGCTAACCACTGAGCCACCATACAGTGCTAACCACTGAGCCATCATATACAGTGCTAACCACTGAGCCACCATACAGAGCTAACCACTGAGCCACCATATACAGTGCTAACCACTGAGCCACCATACAGTGTTAACCACTGAGCCACCATACAGTGCTAACCACTGAGCCACCATATACAGTGCTAACCACTGAGCCACCATACAGTGCTAACCACTGAGCCACCATACAGTGCTAACCACAGAACCACCATACAGTGCTAACCACAGAGCCACTGTACAGTGCTATCCACTGAGCCACCATACAGTGCTAACCACTGAGCCACCATACAGTGCTAACCACTGAGCCACCATATACAGTGCTAACCACTGAGCCACCATATACAGTGCTAACCACTGAGCCACCATATACAGTGCTAACCACTGAGCCACCATACAGTGCTAACCACTGAGCCACCATATACAGTGCTAACCACTGAGCCACCATATACAGTGCTAACCACTGAGCCACCATATACAGTGCTAACCACTGAGCCACCATATACAGTGCTAACCACTGAGCCACCATACAGTGCTAACCACTGAGCCACCATATACAGTGCTAACCACTGAGCCACCATATACAGTGCTAACCACTGAGCCTCCATACACAGTGCTAACTACTGAGCCACCATACAGTGCTAACCACTGAGCCACCATATACAATGCTAACCACTGAGCCACCATACAGTGCTAACCACTGAGCCACCATATACAGTGGTAACCACTGAGCCACCATATACAATGCTAACCACTGAGCCATCATACAGTGCTAACACTGAGCCACCATACAGTACTAACCACTGAGCCATCGTACAGTGCTAACCACTGAGCCACCATACAGTGCTAACCACTGAGCCACCATACAGTGCTAACCACTGAGCCACCATACAGTGCTAACCACTGAGCCACCATATACAGTGTTAACCACTGAGCCACTATACAGTGCTAACCACTGAGCCACCATATACAGTGCTAACCACTGAGCCACCATACAGAGCTAACCACTGAGCCACCTTATACTGTGCTAACCACTGAGCCACCATACAGTACTAACCACTGAGCCACCATATACAGTGCTAACCACTGAGCCACCATACAGTGCTAACCACTGAGCCACCATACAGTGCTAACCACTGAGCCACCATACAGTGCTAACCATGAGCCATCATACAGTGCTAACCACTGAGCCACCTATACAGTGCTAACCACTGAGCACCATACAGTGCTAACCACTGGAGCCACCTACGTGCTAACCACTGAGCCACCTATACAGTGCTAACCACTGAGCCACCATATACAGTGCTAACCACTGAGCCACCATACAGTGCTAACAACACTGAGCCACCCATACAGTGCTAACCACTGAGCCACCATATCAGTGCTAACCACTGAGCCACCATACAGTGCTAACCACTGAGCCACCATACAGACAGTGCTAACCACTGAGCCACCATTACAGTGCTAACCACTGAGCCACCATTACAGTGCTAACCACTGAGCCACCATACAGTGCTAACCACTGAGCCACCATATACAGTGCTAACCACTGAGCCACCATACAGTGCTAACCACTGAGCCACCATACGTGCTAACCACTGAGCCACCATAACAGTGCTAACCACTGAGCCACCATACAGTGCTAACCACTGAGCCACCATATTACATGGCTATAACCACTGAGCCACCATACAGTGCTAACCACTGAGCCACCATACAGTGCTAACCACTGAGCCACCATACAGTGCTAACCACTGAGCCACCATATACAGTGCTAACCACTGAGCCACCATATACAGTGCTAACCACTGAGCCACCATACAGTGCTAACCACTGAGCCACCATACAGTGCTAACCACTGAGCCACCATACAGTGCTAACCACTGAGCCACCATACAGTGCTAACCACTGAGCCACCATACAGTGCTAACCACTGAGCCACCATTACAGTGCTAACCACTGAGCCACCATTACAGTGCTAACCACTGAGCCACCATACAGTGCTAACCACTGAGCCACCATACAGTGCTAACCACTGAGCCACCATACAGTGCTAACCACTGAGCCACCATTACAGTGCTAACCACTGAGCCACCTATACAGTGCTAACCACTGAGCCACCATACAGTGCTAACCACTGAGCCACCATAACAGTGCTAACCACTGAGCCACCATACAGTGCTAACCACTGAGCCACCATACAGTCAACCACTGACTCCATACGTGCTAACACTGAGCCACCATATACAGTGCTAACCACTGAGCCACCTATACAGTGCTAACCACTGAGCCACTCATTAACATGACTATACCACTGAGCCACCATACAGTGCTAACCACTGAGCCACCATATACAGTGCTAACCACTGAGCCACCATTACAGTGCTAACCACTGAGCCACCATACAGTGCTAACCACTGAGCCACATATACAGTGCTAACCACTGAGCCACCATACAGTGCTAACCACTGAGCCACCATACAGTGCTAACCACTGAGCCACCATACAGGCTAACCACAGAGCCACCATACAGTGCTAACCACTGAGCCACCATACAGTGCTAACCACTGAGCCACCATACAGTGCTAACCACTGAGCCACCATACAGTGCTAACCACTGAGCCACCATACAGTGCTAACCACTGAGCCACCATACAGTGCTAACCACTGAGCCACCTATACAGTGCTAACCACTGAGCCACCATACAGTGCTAACCAACTGAGCCACCATATACAGTGCTAACCACTGAGCCACCATACAGTGCTAACCACCACTGAGCCACACCATACAGTGCTAACCACTGAGCCACCATACAGTGCTAACCACTGAGCCACCATACAGTGCTAACCACTGAGCCACCATACAGTGCTAACCACTGAGCCACCATACAGTGCTAACCACTGAGCCACCATACAGTGCTAACCACTGAGCCACCTATACAGTGCTAACCACTGAGCCACCATACAGTGCTAACACTGAGCCACCATACAGTGCTAACCACTGAGCCACCGTATACAGTGCTAACCACTGAGCCACCATACAGTGCTAACCACTGAGCCACCATACAGTGCTAACCACTGAGCCACCATACAGTGCTAACCACTGAGCCACCATACAGTGCTAACCACTGAGCCACCGTATACAGTGCTAACCACTGAGCCACCATACAGTGCTAACCACTGAGCCACCATACAGTGCTAACCACTGAGCCACCATACAGTGCTAACCACTGAGCCACCATACACAGTGCTAACCACTGAGCCACCATACAGTGCTAACCACTGAGCCACCATATCAGTGCTAACCACTGAGCCACCATATACAGTGCTAACCACTGAGCCACCATACAGTGCTAACCACTGAGCCACCATATACAGTGCTAACCACTGAGCCACCATACAGTGCTAACACAGCCACATACAGTGCAACACGAGCCACTATACAGTGCTAACCACTGAGCCACCATACAGTGCTAACCACTGAGCCACCATACAGTGCTAACCACTGAGCCACCATACAGTGCTAACCACTGAGCCACCATACAGTGCTAACCACTGAGCCACCATACAGTGCTAACCACTGAGCCACCATACAGTGCTAACCACTGAGCCACCTATACAGTGCTAACCACTGAGCCACCATACTGTGCTAACCACTGAGCCATCATACAGTGCTAACCACTGAGCCACCATACAGTGCTAACCACTGAGCCACCATACAGTGCTAACCACTGAGCCACCATACAGTGCTAACCACTGAGCCACCGTATACAGTGCTAACCACTGAGCCACCATACAGAACTAACCACTGAGCCACCATATACAGTACTAACCACTGAGCCACCATACAGTGCTAACCACTGAGCCACCATATACAGTGCTAACCACTGAGCCATTATACAGTGCTAACCACAGAGCCACCATATACAGTGCTAACCACTGAGCCACCATATACAGTGCTAACCACTGAGCCACCATTACAGTGCTAATCACTGAGCCACCATATACAATGCTAACCACTGAGCCACCATACAGTGCTAACCACTGAGCCACCATACAGTGCTAAACCACTGAGACACCGTACAGTGCTAACCACTGAGCCACCATATACAGTGCTAACCACTGAGCCACCATACAGTGCTAACCACTGAGCCACCGTATACAGTGCTAACCACTGAGCCACCATATACAGTGCTAACCACTGAGCCACCATATACAGTGCTAACCACTGAGCCACCATACAATGCTAACCACTGAGCCACCATACAGTGCTAACCACTGAGCCACCATACAGTGCTAACCACTGAGCCACCATACAGTGCTAACCACTGAGCTCCCATACAGTGCTAACCACTGAGCCACCATATACAGTGCTAACCACTGAGCCACCGTATACAGTGCTAACCATGAGCCACCATATACAGTGCTAACCACTGAGCCACCATACAGTGCTAACCACTGAGCCATCATATACAGTGCTAACCACTGAGCCACCATACAGTGCTAACCACTGAGCCACCATATACAGTGCTAACCACTGAGCCACCATACAGTGCTAACCACTGAGCCATCATATACAGTGCTAACCACTGAGCCACCATATACTGTGCTAACCACTGAGCCACCATACAGTGCTAACCACTGAGCCACCATATACAGTGCTGACCACTGAGCCACCATTACAGTGCTAACCACTGAGCCACCATACAGTGCTAACCACTGAGCCACCATATACAGTGCTAACCACTGAGCCACCATACAGTGCTAACCACTGAGCCACCGTACAGTGCTAACCACTGAGCCACCGTACAGTGCTAACCACTGAGCCACCATACAGTGCTAACCACTGAGCCACCATACAGTGCTAACCACTGAGCCACCTATACAGTGCTAACCACTGAGCCACCATACAGTGCTAACCACTGAGCCATCATACTGTGCTTACCACTAAGCCACGATGCTGCCCATTTTAACATTAAAGGGGTTGTGTTATCTTCTGAAATGGGAAATATTGCTAAAAGCCTAAAAACTAACAACTTTGCAATTTGCCTAATTTAAGGGGTTGTCCAGAACTACATAAACATGGCTGACTTCCTTCAAAAACAGCGCCACCCCTGTCTACTGGTTGTGTGTGATATTGCAGATCAGTTCCATTAAAATGATGGACCTATGCTGTAATACCACATGCAGCCTGTAGCCTGGGGGGGGGCACTGTTTTTGAAGGAATGCAGTAAAGTTTTATTAATCCTGAATATCCCCTTTAATAATAAAAATGTTCATTGCTCCAAACTGTTAATCATCAGGGGCCCACCACCACCATGGAGGAGGGAAACTGAGGAGAGGTTTGCTCCTGAACATAGCAGATGAAATGATCCCTTTAATTCTAAGATTAGGTGAATTTTACCTTGTAGAAGCTGGAAAAAAATAAACTGGTTGCATAAAAAGAAACTTTAATGGAACAATAAAATGACCAAACCGACTGTCTGCAGCAGGAGCCTCTCCCCACTGATGTCACCAGTAGAACAAAAGATTGCCAAGCCCTGCCCCCTTCATCATGGATTGTTTTCTTTATGTTGAGGCTTGTGGGACATGTTGGAAAATGGTTAAAAAAAAGTGCAAAAAAAAAAAAGAAAGTGCACCCCTAGACTCACCGTATCATTGCCGTTCCTGAGCCCAGTCAAACCGGAAAACCACGTAGCCCCCGACCAAGGTGATGGATACAAAATCTTTGCTGTCATTGTCGTAGCTGTAGAGGATAGTGCCGTCGTCTGTGTCAGGGCGGAACGTCATATCAAACTCCATGAACGAGAGGTAATGGTGCGGCTCAAACGGCCAGCGGGTCACGGCGTAGGAGCGGGCTGTCTCATTGAACTGGGGGATGGCCAGGACAAAAGCTGCGAGGAGAGAAAGAACGAACTTGAGAAAGGTCATCCAAAATGGCTTCTTTTCTCCAGTAACAGCGCCACCTCTGTCTGTAGGATCTGTCTGGTACTGCAGCTTATCTCTACTAAATAAAACAGGGGCTAAGATGTAATACCAAACACAACCTGTGGACAGATGGGGGTGCTATCCCTGGAGAAAAGCAGTCATGATTTCTAACTCTTTAACCCACCCCTCTCCCCTCTGGACATGGGAATGATGGCAGACGTTGACCACTTTAATAAAAGACGGAACTTTATTTCAAGCCTCAATCAATAACTTGAAGAAGAGGACGGACCTGTGCACAACCAAACATTATATGGATTACATTAGGCAATGTGTAATTCCACAGTTCACCTGTGGTGGCGCTGCAGGCAAAGTAAACCAGGTGCTGGAGACACAAATCTGAACTAAAGCTGTGGATTTACTGCGTATGTTGCGGCGTTTTTCCTATGTATTTGCCACAGATTTCACAGCCGGCAGTGAGTTCCGCAATGAACGGACAGCACTCTAAATCATCAGGATTGGCGTCGGATGCTTTTGATGGAGGTAATAACGATGGCAAACAGGGGTGTGTTGGCGTCCATATTCCAAATAAATGGTTTTTCTCTGTGGTATATTTTTCACTATTTACTTCGAGGTTCATAATGGCCGAGTATAATAGTGGCCCGACATTATGAACCTTGGGCTTGGAGTCAGCTGGCAATACTCAACTGGCATTAACCTCTTTATTACCCAGTTGCCACCAGCACCAGGGCAACTAGAAGAGTCAGTTGCAGCGCCAGAAAATGTTGCTTCCATAAATGGGCCATTTTCTGGGGAGGTTGCGGGCTGCAATTCGCATTGTGGGTGAGCCCAGAACGCTTGGGTCCCCCATACTGAAAATTTCAGCCCCAAGCTGCCTAGTTTTACCTGGCTGGAAACCAAAAATACAACAAAACCCCATGTCATTTTTTTTTTTTAATAATTTTAAAAAAGGGTTCCCCTGTATTTTTGATTACCATCCAGGTAAAACTGAGCAGCTGGAAATGGGTGGCAGCCCGTAGCTGCCTACTATACCTGGCTTGCGACCAAAAATACAGCAGAGCCCCACGTCATTTTTTTTTAAATTTCCAGCTTCATTTACAGTGACAACAGTGTACAATTGTAAAAAAAAAAAGCAGTGAAATCCACTTAAAAAAACACACCAAAATGCACAAATACCCCACAATGTTTCTGTGCGGGTCTTTGAAACATGGTGCAGGAGCAGTAAGGAACGACTGTAAAAGGTTTATAAAAGTGATGCAAATAATATTATTCATTATTACAAGACCTAAGGGGCAAAAATAAGAAGAATGTTTATTTAAGACAACAAAATTTTTTGTTGATTTTCAGTTTTTCAATAATTAATCAAATGAACAGAAGAATTTAGTGATCAGGATTATTCCTCGTGACTATAGCGCCACCTGGTGGTCAGATATTGCCTTACATGACTTCACTATGTACAGTAACTGTTGTACTGTATGTCCTCGGGAAACCCCAAAACCCTTTAAATCCCAATTTCTAATGTGTTGCTGTTGAAACGTCTCCCCTGGGATCCATTCATAACTAAGCGAGTTTAGTTTTTCCAGTGTAAAGTGTTAGAGGGTTTTTCTTCCTTCTTCAGAGGAGGTAATTTGCATACTTATGTCCCATGATGCATTGCCTTCGTACACCAGCTACATCTCCTTGGTGAGAATATGTGCCATCCAGATAAGTGACTTCTCATCAAACCATAGATACGATCATGCACCTGAAATTGGGGTCTACGAGAAAGGAGGTCTACAAGAAAAGGGGTTTAGAAGAAAGGGAACCAACAAAAAATGGGATCTACAAGAAAAGGGGTCCACAAGAACGGGGGTCTACAAGAAAGATGATGCACAAGAATTAGAGGTCTACAACAAAGGGAGCCAGCAAGAAAGGTGGTCTACAAGAAAGGGGATCTACAAGAAAGATGATGCGCAAGACGTTGGGTCTACAAGAAAAGTGGTCTACAAGAAAGGGTCTGCAAGAAAAGGGGTCTAGAAGAAGAGGATATACCAAGAAGTTAGTATACAAGAAGTTGGGGTCTACAGAAGGGGACTACAAGAAAGGATTCTACAAGAAGATGTGTGCAAGACATGGGGTCTACAAGAAAAGGGTCTGCAAGAAAGGTGGTCTACAAGAAAAGGGGATACAGAGAAAGATGGTACTCAAAAACTTAGGGTCTACAAGAAAGAGGGTCTGCAAGAAAGGAGGTCTACGAGAGGGGGATCTACTGTACTAGAAAGGTGGTACACACAGATGGGTCTAAAAGAAAGGCGGTCTACAAAAAGGGGCTACAGAAAAGGGGATCTACAAGAAAGTAGGTCTACGAGAAAGGGATCTACAAGAAAATGGTACATAAGAAGTTGGGGTCTAAAGAGAACAGGCCCGACAAGAAAAGAGATCTACAAAAAAGATGATGCACAAGAAGTTGGGATCTAAAAGAATTGAGGTCTACAAGAATGGGGGTCTACATGAAAAGAGGTCTACAAGAAAGAACGTCTACAAGAAAGGGGATCTACAAGAAAGATGGTACACAATAAGTTGAGGTCTACAAGAAAGGGGCCTACAAGAAAGGGGGCCTACAAGAAATATGGTGCACAAGAAGTTGGGTCTAGAAGAAATGGGGTCTACAAGAAAAGGGTCTACAAGAAAGAGGATATACAAGAAAAGAGGTACGCAAGAAGTTGGGGTATACAAAACAGGAGGTCTACAAGAAAG
Organism: Allobates femoralis; assembly: GCA_033576535.1. Classification (NCBI taxonomy): domain Eukaryota; kingdom Metazoa; phylum Chordata; class Amphibia; order Anura; family Aromobatidae; genus Allobates; species Allobates femoralis. The sequence goes on along the minus strand of JARQOC010000003.1, from coordinate 850,946,691 downwards.
GGGTATACAAGAAAGGGGTATACAAGAAAGGTGGTCTACAAGAAAGAGGATATACAAGAAAAGTGGTACACAAGAAGTCAGGGTCTACAAGAAAGGAGGTCTACAAGAAAGGGGCCTACAAGAAAGGGGATCTACAAGAAAGATGGTGTGCAAGAAATTGGAGTCTACAAGATGGGGGTCTACAAGAAAGGGGGTCTACAAGAAAGGATATACAAGAATGGTGGTACACAAGAAGTCAGGGTCTACAAGACATGGGATCTACAAGAAAGGGGGTCTACAGGAAAGGGGATCTACAAGAAAGATGGTGTGCAAGAAGTTGGAGTCTACAAGAAAGGTGGTATACAAGAAAGGTGGTCCACAGAAAGGAGAAATACAAGAAAAGTGGTGCGCAATAAGTTGGGGTCTAAAAGAAAAGGGGTTTACAAGAAAAGAGATCTACAAGAAAAGATGTCTACAAAAAAGGGATCTAAAAGAAAGCTGGTCTACAAGAAGGGTTGTCCACAAGAACGTGAATCTACAAGAAAGGGGCTCAAGAAGACAAGTAGTACACAAGAGGTCTTTTTCATCTTTCTCCTGCCTTGAGCCACTGGTTGGCTAATTGTTGGCCACTCACTCCTCCAGAATGGATAACAAGATATCAGGGTTAAGTCTTGCTTTCAAAATTACATACCTCTCTCGCATTTGTAAGTATCAAGAAAGGAGGAAATGACCTCAAAGAGCAGGGAGGCGGACACAAGCACCGGCCATTGTCCAGTGTAGTCCATCTTTACCCTTCTCCTGTCTAGATGACATTGGTTGACTTATTTTTGGCCATGTCGCTCCTCCAGAATGGACAAGACATCAGGGGTTACATTTTGCTTTCAAAATGATGTTACACTTTCATGTACACCGGTCCTCACCTTCCTCACAGTGACGCCCCTGAAATCCAACAGGACACAGACACATGTAGGAATCCGCCGACCTGGATGTGCAGGTCCCACCGTTGACACAAGAAGCCTCGTCACAGACCCCGATGCTGCAGTCACCTGTGACCAATGGGTGAGGGCATTATACGGGGGCAGTGCATTATTGAGGATGGATAGATTACAGGAGGGTCACTCACCCACGTCCGCTCCGCTCAGAGCCTTCCCCAGAGGCCATTGCCTCATGTCCACGTTCCGGCCGTTCACAGACAGAGACTGAACGCAGCCCCTGAATCCCCGATTGGTCCCGGATGATTTTACCAACCAGTAGATGCTGGGTGCACCGCCCACATAAAAGGGGGTCCGGAAGGTGATCTTACTGTACTGACCCTGGTGAGGAGGAGCAAAAACAGATATTGTTATATAGCACAGCCAAGACAAGAAGAAATGCTCATTAGCCTGAAATGTCGCACTATGCATCTGAAGGCCGAATAAAGGCAGTATGGACACTATTTGGAGTGCTGCTTTCCTTTACCTTTACACACAGAGATATATTGCTTGCAACTCACTGGTTGCAGTGAAATCATGGACACATTATTCCATTTTGTTGCCATGTACAAGTGGAACAATGTGTCCATGATTTCACTGCAACCAGTGAGTTGCAAGAAATATATCTCTGTGGGTAAAGGTACCTTTATGAATATCTATCTATCTATCTATCTATCTATCTATCTATCTATCATCTATCTATCTAATTTCAGTTCTATGTGTTTGGACCTGTACTACACATTGGACACACTATAAAGGTATTATTAAAGCTCGGTACTATACTTTTTTAAAATGTATATAATCTCTTGTCTGAGATTTGGGGCCCCCAATAGAGATGTAGATCTTACCGGAGATCTCCCTGACACTGCAGCTCCATTATCAAGCCTGATCCATCCATTAAGACCTTCTCTGTACAGAGTTACAATGTGCCAGTGCCTGGTTTAATTTTACTGTCACTGGTGATGATTGCAGTCCCAGTACCACAATTATACCTGGAAAAGAAAAGATTATATTTATATAAAGATTCTGTCTGCAGTCACCACTAGGGGGAGCTACCTGTATACAGAGATACATGATAAGATTCTGTCTGCAGTCACCACTAGGGGGAGCTCCCTGTATACAGAGATACATGATAAGATTCTGTCTGCAGTCACCACTAGGGGGAGCTCCCTGTATACAGAGATACATGATAAGATTCTGTCTGCAGTCACCACTAGGGGGAGCTCCTTGTGTACAGAGATACATGAGAAGATTCTGTCTGCAGCCACCACTAGGGGGAGCTTCCTGTATACAGAGATACATGATAAGATCCTGTCTGCAGCCACCACTAGGGGGAGCTCCCTTTATACAGAGATACCTGATAAGATCCTGTCTGCAGTCACCACTAGGGGGAGCTCCCTGTATACAGAGATACATGATAAGATTCTGTCTGTAGCCACCACTAGGGGAGCTCCCTGTATACAGAGATACATGATAAGATTCTGTCTGTAGCCACCACTAGGGGGAGCTCCCTGTATACAGAGATACATGATAAGATTCTGTCTGCAGTCACCACTAAGGGAGCTCCCTGTATACAGAGATACATAATAAGATTCTGTCTGCAGCCACCACAAGGGGGAGCTCCCTGTATACAGAGATACATGATAAGATTCTGTCTGCAGTCACCACTAGGGGGAGCTCCCTGTATATAGAGATACATGATAAGATTCTGTCTGCAGCCACCACTAGGGGGAGCTCCCTGTATACAGAGATACATGATAAGATTCTGTCTGCAGTCACCACTAGGGGGAGCTACCTGTATACAGAGATACATGATAAGATTCTGTCTACCGTCATCACTAGGTGGAGCTCCCTGTATACAGAGATACATGATAAGATACTGTCTGTAGTCACCACTAGGGATAGCTCCCTGTATACAGAGATACATGATAAGATTCTGTCTGCAGTCACCACTAGGGGGAGCTCCCTGTATACAGAGATACATGATAAGATTCTGTCTGCAGCCACCACTAGGGGAGCTCCCTGTATACAGAGATACATGATAAGATCCTGTCTGCAGGCACCACTAGGGGGCGCTCCCTGTATACAGAATACATAAGATTCTGTCTGCAGCCACCACTAGAGGTGTTCCCTGTATACAGAGATACATGATAAGATTCTGTCTGCAGCCACCACTAGGGGGAGCTCCCTGTATACAGAGATACATGATAAGATTCTGTCTGCAGTCACCACTAGGGGGAGCTCCCTATATACAGAGATACATGATAAGATCCTGTCTGCAGCCACCACTAGGGGGAGCTCCCTGTATACCGATATACATGATAAGATTCTGTCTGCAGCCACCACTAGGTTGAGCTCCCTGTATACAGAGATACATGATAAGATCCTGTCTGCAGCCATTATGTATTATTATTATTAGTATTTATTTATATAGCGCCATTATATTCCATGGCGCTTTACATGCTAAAAGGGCAGACAAGGACAAGTACAATAAATGTGGACAATTTGGTCGTACAGATACAATAGGGGAGAAATCCTGTCCGCGAGGGATCACAGTCTACGAGGGGCGGGTGGGAATACAGTAGAAGGGGGAGGTGCCGGTTATGAGGCAGTGGGTGGACCGGGTCTGAGAGGAGGGTGTAGGCTTGGCAGAAGAGGTGGGTCTTCAGGCTTCTTTTGAAGGTTCCCAGGGTAGGAGAATGTCTGATGTGTTGGGGCAGTGAGTTCCAGAGTCTAGGTGAAGCACGGGAGAAATCCTGTATGTGGTTGTGCGAAGAGGAGATGAGGGGGGAGTAGAGGAGAAGCTCTTGGAGGATTGCAGGTTGCGTGAGGGTAGGTAACGGGAGACCATGTCAGATGTATGGTGGGGACAGGTTGTGAATGGCTTTGTATGTCATGGTTAATGTTTTAAACCGGGATCTCTGGGAAGTAGGGAGCCATTGAAGGGCTTGGCAGAGGGGGAGACAGGGGAGTAGCAGGGGACAGATGGATTAGGCGGGCAGCGGAGTTTAGGATAGATTGGAGAGGTGCAAGGGTGGTAGCAGGGAGGCCAGAGAGCAGGAGGTTGCACTAGTCAAGGCGGGAGATGATGAGAGCGTGAATAAGGGTTTTAGCAGTGTCGTGGTCAAGGAAAGTGCAGATCCGGGAGATGTTTTAGAGCTGGAGTCGGCAGGAGGTGGCGAGGGCCTGGATGTGGGGCTTGAAGGAGAGGGAAGAGTCAAGGATAACCCCGAGGCACTTGGGTGGGGGACTGGGGAGAGAGCAGTCGTTGACGACGATGGATAGGTCAGGTAGTGAGGGGGAGCGTCTTGGGGGGAAGACTATGAACTCGGTTTTGTCCATGTTCAGCTTAAGGAAGCGAGCGGAGAAGAAGGAAGAGATGGCGGACAGGCAGTGTGGAATTTTGGATAGAAAGGAGGCGATGTCAGGCCAGACAGGTAGATTTTGATGTCGTCGGCGTAGAGGTGGTATTGGAGGCCGTAGGACTCAATGAGAGATCCTGTCTGCAGCCACCACTAGGGGGAGCTCCCTGTATACAGAGATACATGATAAGATTCTGTCTGTAGCCACCACTAGAGGGAGCTCCCTGTATGCAGAAATACATGATAAGATCCTGTCTGCAGCCACCACTAGGGGGAGCTCCCTGTATACAGAGATACATGATAAGATCCTGTCTGCAGTCACCACTAGGGTGAGCTCCCTGTATACAGAGATACATGATAAGATTATGTCTACAGTCATCACTAGGGGGAGCTCCCTGTATGCAGAGATACATGATAAGATTCTCTCTGTAGCCATCACTAGGGGGAACTCCCTGTATACAGAGATACATGATAAGATCCTGTCTGCAGCCACCACTAGGGGGAGCTCCCTGTATACAGAGATACATGATAAGATTCTCTCTGTAGCCATCACTAGGGGGAACTCCCTGTATACAGAGATACATGATAAGATCCTGTCTGCAGTCACCACTAGGGGGAGCTCCCTGTATACAGAGATATCATGAGTAAGATCTCTGTCTGAAGACCACCACTAGGGGAGCTCCCTGTTATCAAGGAAGACATGATAAGATAGTCTACAGTCATCACTAAGGGGGAGCTCATGTATACAGAGTACATGATAAGATTTGATGTCTACAGCCACATAGGGGGTAGCTCCCTGTAAGAGATACATGATAGATCCTGTCTACAGTCACCACTAGGGGAGCTCCCTGTATACAAGATACATGATAAGATTTTGTTTGCAGCCACCACTAGGGGGAGCTCCCTGTATACAGAGATACATGATAAGATTCTGTCTGCAGTCCACCACTAGGGGACTCCCTGTATACAGATACATGATAAGATCTCTGTCTGCAGCCACACTAGGGGCAGCTCCCTGTATACAGAGATACATGATAAGATCCTGTCTGCAGTCACCACTAGGGGGAGCTCCCTGTATACAGAGATACATATAAGATCCTGACTGCAGCCACCACTAGGGGAGCTCCCTGTATACAGAGATACATGATAAGATCCTGTCTGCAGTCACCACTAGGGGAGCTCCCTGATACAGAGATACATGATAAGATCTGTCTGCAGCACCACAGGGGGAGCTCCCTGTATACAGAGATACATGATAAGATCTTGTCTGCAGTCACCACTAGGGGGAGCTCCCTGTATACGATATACATGATAAGATCCTGTCTGCAGCCACCACTAGGGGAGCTCCCTGTATACAGAGATACATGATAAGATCCTGTCTGCAGTCACCACTAGGGGGAGCTCCCTGTATACAGAGATACATGATAAGATCCTGTCTGCAGCCACCACTAGGGGGAGCTCCCTGTATACAGAGATACATGATAAGATCATGTCTGCAGCCACCACTAGGGGAGCTCCCTGTATACAGAGATATATGATAAGATTCTGTCTGCAGTCCACCACTAGGGGGAGCTCCCTGTATACAGAGATACATGATAAGATTCTGTCTGCAGTCACCACTAGGGGAGCTCCCTGTATACAGAGATACATTATAAGATCCTGTCTGCAGTCACCACAGGGGAGCTCCCTGTATACAGAGATACATGATAAGATCCTGTCTGCAGTCACCACTAGGGGGAGCTCCCTGTATACAGAGATACATGATAAGATCCTGTCTGCAGTCACCACTAGGGGGAGCTCCCTGTATACAGAGATACATGATAAGATCCTGTCTGCAGTCACCACTAGGGGGAGCTCTGTATTTAAAACCTGATTTAGTTAAAAGAAATAAAATAAAATTAACATGCTCTTCAATCCGATGCAACATATTGTTTTTTTTGGTGACTTACCGGAGCTGAACTGTCCTGCGAATAATGGCCAATGACATAAAATCTCCCCGACCGTACTCATTTTCTCCACAGTAGAGAAGTAAACCATCGTCACCATCGGCCTGAAGAGCAACGTGAATATATGAGGTTCTGCCCACAATGCCATCGTGGTAGGTTGTGTGGTTAGGCACCCATATATTTCTACACAATACAACATGAACTTAAAAAACCTAAAATAAGTTTATTTACTGAAGGTTTTCAAGCTGCATTGTGAATGCAGCTCTGGAGTATAATACAAACTGGAAAAACAAGTGCAATATATGTATTTAGGGCTAATATTATATATTCAACATAGTGACATACTGTGAGTGACACAAGTCTGCTATATATATATATATATATATATATATAATGTGCACAAGGGTTCAATAACAAAAAAAACATGTCACCCCGGGGCGGCCGTGCAATAAGCGACACCCCATACCGGCTTACCTTAAACTCCATCGTGATCTGGAACGTCTGGTATGAATTTTTCAATGGCTCAAACGTCATATAAGAGTGACCGTAAAACTGCGGATACTGGACGTTAATATCTGAAAAACATATATATAGACACACATTTTTCCTTCTGATTATAATAAAATCTAATTTTAATCTAAACAGGTTGAAATTGTTCTGATTGTTGGTATATGGTATTTTATATAAGAGCTGGGACTCTTCTGACACAAAGCTCCAAAAACTCACTATAGATAGATATAGAAGATATTGCAGCCACCACTAGGGGGAGCTCAGGAGTAAACTGAACTCAGTATGCAGGATGCTCCTGAGCTCCCTCTAGTGGCAGCAGCTTGCATGTATAAATGTTTGTGTGTATGTGTGTGCTATATCTATATGCTGTGTGTGTAATGTATAAGTATGTGTATACACTACTGTTCCAAAGTTTGGGGTATTTAAAAATTTCCTTATTTTTGATAGAAAAACACATTATTTTTCAATGAAGCTAACATTAAATAAATCAGAAATATACTCTATACATTGTTAATGTGGTAAATGACTATTCTAGCTGCAGACGTATGGTTTTTAATGCAATATCTACAGTACATAGGTGTATAGAGGCCCATTTCCAACAACCACCACTCCGGTGTTTTAATGGTACATTGTGTTTGCCAACTGTGTAAGAAAATTAATGGATGTTTAGAAAGCCCTTGTACAAGTATGTTAGCACAGCTGAAAACAATACGGATGATTAGAGAAGCTATAAAACTGACCTTCCTTTGAGCTAGTTGACAATCTGGAGCATTACTGTACATTTGTTTGTTCTATGAAACTCTCAGAATGGCCAGAAAAAGAGAACTTTCATGTGAAACTCGACAGTCTATTCTTGTTATTAGAAATGAAGGTTACTCCATGCAAGAAACTGAAGATTTCCTACATTGGTGTGTCCTACTCCCTTCAGAGGAGAGCACAAACAGGCTCTAACCAGAGTAGAAAGAGAAGTGGGAGGCCCTGCTGCACAACTGAGCAACAAGACAAGTACATTAGAGTCTCTAGTTTGACGCCTCACAGCTCCTCATCTGGCAGCTTCATTATATAGTACCCGCCAAAAGGTCTGCAATGCTGGAATTGCTGCACCCGGACAATTTTGTGTTTTCCATGAAAACTCATACTTTTATTTATCAAATGAGTTGCATCGTATAGTGATGGCGGCACAGTTATACGAGGACAATACTGTTCATTATTTCATTATTGACTAGGAAATGTAGCCGATGCCCCGGGGAAGGTCGCGTGCATGCGTCATATGGGCAATGTGCCTCTGGGTGGTGGGGAGCCGGTACCCGCCTCTATTCTCACATTAATTTCATGGAGAGCACTCAGCAGGTCAATCTAACTGCATTTGATTAAATGAGGCCAAGCAATGCTACCAGACACAATCTAGTGCACCACAACAAAGAGGTTCAGTCTGTAGACGCAACATCAAAAAAAGAGATCCAAGGGATCCACCTGAAAAAAATCCAACAGCTTAGAAGAGACAGCATCCAAATCTTGGGTGAAAAACGAGTCCAAAAGTTTATTCTGCCATATATAAAAGGTAACAACATTTTGACCTATCAATAAAGGGTCTTTATCAGCCTGATAAAGGCCTTTTCTGATAGATCAACATGATGTTACTAGAGACGGACAGCGGTGAGTGGACACTAATGTCACTGCATGTAGCAGAGGCGAGTGCGCTGCACTGGATATCGCTGAGGATTATCACCGGAGGGTATGTTTGGGCTTAATAAATGGGAAAATAAGGGTTGTCTGTGTATTTTATTTCAAGTAAAGGATTTTTCTGTGTCTGTGTTTTTAACTATTTACTTATATGATTGGATTGATAATAGGTGGGTCTGAACATTATTAATCTGTCAATACTTAGCTGTCATTAACCCCTTCTATCACTCCGATGCCACTGCACCAGGGCAATCGGGAGTAGCCAGGTAAAGCACCAGGCGTTAGTTGACGCTTTTAATGAATGCACCCATATCTGTGGCGGCTGTGGGCTGTTATTCCATAGTGTGGGGGGCTCAATAACTATGGGCCTCACCATGATGACAATACCAGACCCTAGCTGACTGACTTTGCTTTATTTTTCATTGCCAGCCAAGGTAAAGCCCACATATTTTTCATTATTTTTTTCAATAATTAAAAAAAAAAAAAAGATGGGTTCCCCTGTATTTTTGGCTGCCCATAGCTGTCTTCTTTAACCAATCACAGATGTCGACACAGTGGGTGCAGGCACAACAGCCAATCACAGATGCTGTCACAGAGAGTGGGCATCTGTGATTGGCTGTTGGAGGAAGAGTGCAGTAAATAAACTGGAGGTTAATGAGCGGCCCAGCAGTCTTTGGTAAGTATAATGCTGCCGTTTGAATCAGTTTTGCTTATTTCTACAGCCCCCTTTCCCCAGCCACCATATTAGAACTTTAAAGTCTAAGTTCGGGTTTCAGGCTCAAGTTCAGGTCAAGTCTGGTCCTGAACCCGAGCTTTAAAAAATTTCTGGCCAGATCTGCCGAACCCAAACATCAGCAGATTCACCCATCTCTAGTTTTGATCATCCTGATAAAGACCCTTTTTGATAGGTCGATACATTGTGACCTTTTCATATCACAATGTAACATCAGAAGAACTCCAAACAGGATCGGCTCCAGGTTTTTGTGGGCTCCGATCGAAACAAGCTCGGTGGTCCCCTTTAACGCATACCACAATTCATGAATATAATATAGGTTGTGTATATACAATATAAAGACTCCTGGGCGGGCTGAATATATAATATTGAGGCTGTGCAGGACTGCATATATATAATATAGAGGCTGCTGGGATATATATATATAATATGGAGACTGCTAGACTATATATATTATAGAGGCTGCGAGCTGTATATATTTGGAAGCTGTGCTGGGCTCAATATATTATTTGGAGGCTTTGGCAGGTCAGCAGCATCCTCCAAATAATATATGCAGCCCAGCACATCCTCCAAATAATAAATATAGCAAGCACAGCCTCCATATTATATATACAGCACAGCTCCATATTATATACACAGCACAGCCTCCAAATATATATACAGCACAGCCTCCCCATAATTAATATAGTAACACACAGCCTCCAAATAATATATAAAGCACAGCACAGCCTCCATATTATATAGACATCACAGCCTCCAAATAATATATACAGCACAGCTTTCATATTATATATGCAGCACAGCTTTCATATTATATATACAGCACAGCCTCCATTTTATATATAATTCACAGCCTCCATATAGCCTAAAAAAAGGGTCTTTATCAGCCTGATAAAGACCTTTTTGATAGGTTGAAATGTTGTCACCTTGGTTTGCTCAGGTTTCCTGAGCCGCCTTCCAATTCATTAAGCTTAGTTTTTTGGCTCCTATAATCCATACATAGGGCCTCTTTGTACCCCAGGTGGTGGCCAACTCAACCTAACCCTTATTTTGGTGCGGCATGACCCTATGGGGTTTTGGCCTTCATTCATAGACAATATGGCGGTGGGCTCTTGATTAAGTTATTATTCATTCGGAAGAAAGAAAACCTGACCTGGGAGCCGCCATCTCCATGAGAGCCCCTGCAGCTGCTGGTCTTCCTCTATGTTATATTTGCCATTGAAACCCCCCCAAGTCTCCCTGGTTGTACAGTACAGCTGTTTCTCCATACAGTGGCGACACAGTAGGCCAAGGTTATGGTCACATTGCCATTGAGTATTGTTCCCAAATAATAGCGCCATACAGTGGTCAGATGAGGGTCTGTGCACACGCTTAGGATTTGGAGCAGAAACTGTTATAGCTCCACCCACTCAACATAGCCCTTCCCTGGGACTCTGGAGGGGTGGGGCTATCCATAGGGGTGGAGTTATATGGAGTGGGTGTGGCTATGTATAAGGACGGAGCTACCAGAGGGGGCGGAACTATGATACATACATACACACATCCATATATTACATTACCATATATGGGTGATATTAACATATATGGGCAATATTACCATATATGGATATTATGCTCGGGCCACGCCGGGCTCTACAGCTAGTACTAACATATAGTGCAAAAAAATACAATATAATGCCTAATCATGAAAAAAAAATGTTCTCTACATTGCCTAGATTAGCATTGCAAAGCAGTATAAATACCTGCTGTAGTGAAATATGTAACTGAGGGGAATGGAGATCAAACAGTTAAGGGTTAAACTCTACAACACTACACAAAGGTCACAACCTATGTTATCCAGCTACCTTCCTGGATGGAGACTCCAATCTCACCAGGGGGCATCCTGCCAGCATGGCAATAAAGCAACAGTTCACACCTATAGCGAGCTTCAAACAAACCAAGAGAAAGGAGAGCAAAGACTCCACCAAATGGGTCCTAGTACAGCCTGACAGTTTGTATTTACTGTTGGAAAAGAGAATGATTACAACAAAAGACCATTTAAAAAAAATAATGTATTCATGGTTAAATTAGTGAGAGGGTCCACTCATAGTCCCAGAATTAGAATATTGAGATCCAGGGTTGTGCTAGAAATTTGACCTCACTCCAAACACTATGAGAACTCAGGTAAGCCAGGAGTTCTTGGTTCACTGATTTTGGGGCAGCTGAAACACTGCTGTGATCCACATTCCACTTTCCTCCCTCCCCACTGGGATACAGAATACAAACTGCAAAGTTTAGGGATTTCTGTAAGTTTCTGCCTTTTTATTTTATAACTGTCTTGCACATTTGTATGTCACATTTTATTTCTATTTTTATATCTTGTCTTGTAAGCACTGCACATTTTATATTAAAGATTAAAACTTTAATTAGTCTGAACCTTGTATGCCTTAAAGAACCCATAACCCTACAGAGGGTGTGATCTTGTTGATTGTCTAATAGTCTTAGTTTAGGGGGACTCATCGCCCCAAATCCGGTGGGTGGTGGCAGCGTGTGTGAAGTGGGGTGCGCGGTCTGAGCTGGGGTGTGATTGATGCTCCCTTTCAGCATGGGACAGAGGTCGAGTGCTGGATTTAGCGAGAGGAGATAGATTAACCCTTGCAGGCGCAACCCCAAGCCACGTGATGAGAAGTGGGTACGTGACAGTTGCAAAAAATAAAAATACTATACAATGCCTAATTAGTAGTGCAAAAATAATATAATCTACAGTTTATAGTTATGCAAGTTCTGGCTACAAAGCAACAATAACTTAAACCATTGCAATATTATATTATGCTTAATGTAGGGATAAATCACTGAAAAGAGAACGGGTACACAATAGTGTGTATCTGACAATTATAAATGTAGAGCAAATAGTGAATCTGCACACTTCGAGACGTCACAACCACTTTTTCGCCTGTGACAACTAAGATGTCAAGCTTTTTTCACGGTGTGCAGCAGTCCTCTCAACGTGTCGTAGTCCAGGATAGTGTATAAGGGAAAGGGGATTTGTGACCGCGCTCCTGCTCCAAATAATCCAAGAATCCAATTGTGTTTGAATTCAAGCGGTGGCTTTATTTCTATGCGTTTCGGGGTTAAACCCCTTCTTCAGGAATGCCATCATAGGGTGTGGCAAACGCGTAGACCCAAAAATCCGAAACACGTAGAAATAAAGCCACCGATTGAATTCTAACACGATTAAATTCTTGGATTATTTGGAGTGGGAGAGCGGTCACAAATCCCCTTTCTCTTATACACTATCTTGGATAATGCTTAATATAGCAGTGCCACCCAATGTAATAATACCGCCATACAGTGCTCTATAAAGAGCAGCAGAAATCATCATATTGGGAGAAGAAAACAGAAAGTTGTGATAAGGAAGAGCAAAGGACCCACCGTGTGCACACGTCTCTCCTCCTCTCCCGAGGTTACAATGGCATCGGGATCCGCCACGGTCATAATCATTAAGACAGAAGCTGTCGGCCGGACAGACGGTCTCCTCACAGGTCAGGTCAAAGAGCCGGGGAGGAGAAACCATCACGTTTTTCCTAGCAGTCCGTGTGGCGGTGGCTTTAGTGGTGGTGGCTTTAGTGGTGGTGGCTTTGGTAGAGGTGTTAGCTTTAGCGGGCATAGTGGCCTTAGATGTGGTGGTGGCGGCCGTAGTTGGAGCACTTGTTGTTGGCTTGGCCATAGATGCCGATGTTACAGGGGCAGCCGCCGTGGTCGATTTCAAAGGGACGATCTTCGTGTAGGTCCCTGGGGTCATCTTAGTCTCAGTCTTCTTCTTTCCTCCTCGGATGCGTAAAAGCGGTTTGACCTATGGAGATATTACTAAAAGCTAAGAGATAGCTGAACAGAAAAAGCATTTATTATCAGGCAACGCTATAATGAAAATAGTATGCAAATTAGCTCTCCTCCAGAAGGAAGGAACCAATAACACATAGGCCAGAAAGAAGAGACAGCCACCTGCAGGCAGCTGTTTCGGGTTAGGAGGATATGAGGTTTTACATAGATACACCTTGCCTAAAATTAGGTTTCTCTACTAGTGATGAGAGAGCACTAGATGCTCGGGAGCTCGGTACTCGAAACGAGTAGTCGGACAGGCGAGACTCGAGTATGAGTATAATAAATGTCAATGGGAAATTCAAGCATTTTTTATTTCTGAGCATCTATTGGGCTCAGACACCTTTTTTCAATCTGTGCTAACAGTGAGGCTCAGCAGCGAACCTCGACCTGGGTAAAGGGAGCTCACTACATACAGATTTATACAATCACCACTAGGGGAGCTCACTACATACAGATTTATACAGTCACCACTAGGGGGAGCTCACTACATACAGATTTATACATCCACCACTAGAGGGAGCTCACTACATATAGATTTATACAGTCACCACTAGGGGGAGCTCATAGAGATTTATTCAGCCACCACTAGGGGAAGCTCTCTACATACAGATTTATTCAGTCACCACTAGAGGGTGCTCACTACATACAGATTTACACAGCCACTACTAGAGGGAGCTCACTACATACAGATTTATACAGCCACCACTAGAGGGAAAACACTACATACAGATTTATACAGTGACCACTAGAGGGAGCTCACTACATACAGATTTATACAGCCAACACTTGAGGGAGCTCACTACATACAGATTTATACAGTCACCACTAGGGGGGCTCACCACATACAGATTTATTCAGTCACCAATAGGGGGAGCTCACTACATACAGATTTATACAGCCACCACTAGGGGGAGCTCACCACATAGAGATTTATTCAGTCACCACTAGGGGAAGCTCTCTACATACAGATTTATTCAGTCACCACTAGGGGAGCTCACTACATACAGATTTATACAACCACCACTGGAGGGAGCTAACTACATACAGATTTACACAGCCACTACTAGAGGGAGCTCACTACATACAGATTTATACAGCCACCACTAGAGGGAAAACACTACATACAGATTTATACAGTGACCACTAGAGGGAGCTCACTACATACAGATTTATACAGCCAACACTTGAGGGAGCTCACTACATACAGATTTATACAGTCACCACTAGGGGAGGCTCACCACATACAGATTTATTCAGTCACCAATAGGGGAGCTCACTACATACAGATTTATACAGCCACCACTAGGGGGAGCTCACCACATAGAGATTTATTCAGCCACCACTAGGGGAAGCTCTCTACATACAGATTTATTCAGTCACCACTAGAGGGTGCTCACTACATACAGATTTACACAGCCACTACTAGAGGGAGCTCACTACATACAGATTTATACAGCCACCACTAGAGGGAAAACACTACATACAGATTTATACAGTGACCACTAGAGGGAGCTCACTACATACAGATTTATACAGCCAACACTTGAGGGAGCTCACTACATACAGATTTATACAGTCACCACTAGGGGGGCTCACCACATACAGATTTATTCAGTCACCAATAGGGGGAGCTCACTACATACAGATTTATACAGCCACCACTAGGGGGAGCTCACCATATAGAGATTTATTCAGTCACCACTAGGGGAAGCTCTCTACATACAGATTTATTCAGTCACCACTAGGGGAGCTCACTACATACAGATTTATACAACCACCACTGGAGGGAGCTCACTACATACAGATTTACACAGCCACTACTAGAGGGAGCTCACTACATACAGATTTATACAGCCACCACTAGAGGGAAAACACTACATACAGATTTATACAGTGACCACTAGAGGAGCTCACTACATACAGATTTATACAGCCAACACTTGAGGGAGCTCACTACATACAGATTTATACAGTCACCACTAGGGGGGCTCACCACATACAGATTTATTCAGTCACCAATAGGGGGAGCTCACTACATACAGATTTATACAGCCACCACTAGGGGGAGCTCACCACATAGAGATTTATTCAGTCACCACTAGGGGAAACTCTCTACATACAGATTTATTCAGTCACCACTAGGGGAGCTCACTACATACAGATTTATACAACCACCACTGGAGGGAGCTCACTACATACAGATTTACACAACCACCACTAGAGGGCGCTCACTACATGCTGATTTATACAGCCACCACTAAAGGGAGTTCACTATATACAGATTTATTCATCCACCACTAAGGGGAGCTCACAACATACAGATTTATATAGTCACCACTAGAAGGAGCTCACTACATATAGATTTATACAGCCACCACTAGGGGGAGCTCACTCTCCCTCTGTAGTGAATTCTACAAATATTACTATTCCTCACCTTCCCACCATTTGATTATATGTAGATACAAGTCATTACAGTAACTTCTATCTGCAATACAGTAGACTGCTTCTCCAGACTTGTTTTAGGTCCTTCCCAGGAAAATGTGAAAGCAGAACAATGCAGGAACTCGATGATTGGGGAAACCTTATAAGAAACCTTCCTCCCCACTCTTAAGTTTTTGCTATCAGGTGTATGATATTGCAGACATTGGTCTCTTTCTATCCGGCTATGGGAGTTAATGATTATATATGATCAATGTAGACCGCATATTGTGGCCAAAATTGGCCCCAGTGCACACAGCTGCAGTTACCCCTCCGGGATGTATTGGGGACCTTTACCCAATTGTCGGCACACCCTGCTTGGTATATGATGGTCTTGTTGGTTTTAGAATTGTAGGAACCTAAAGGTTCCGGGGACCCACACTGATCATTGAAAAGATTGCAGAATGCACACAGTGGTGTACATCAGAAAGTCCATGTGTTTGTACACCGCTGTGAGCACAAT
This sequence comes from Allobates femoralis, assembly GCA_033576535.1. Taxonomy (NCBI): domain Eukaryota; kingdom Metazoa; phylum Chordata; class Amphibia; order Anura; family Aromobatidae; genus Allobates; species Allobates femoralis. The sequence continues at coordinate 850,930,705 of JARQOC010000003.1, read as the reverse complement.
ATAGAGGGGCTCACTACTTGGTGACTGCAGTTTTTGCATTATGAACCCGGGAGCTTGAAGATACACATCCAACTTCAACGCACACTGGACCACCAGGGCTGCCAGAAACCTCAGTGTTAGGTTGACATTTCCTTTAAGGGATTCCCATAGAATGAAGCTAAAGATGGGGAGAATCAGTAATGGATCCACAGGGGATTGTTCAGTCAGTTATGGTTGTTGACCCCAGAAAAGCCCTTTAAATTCTCAAATGGTCACAGAGTAATAAAATAAATCATAAGAATGATAAGAATTCATCATAGACTTACATCATCGATATAGATATCATAATCAGAGTCATCAATGTTGTATCCGTCATCATCAATTATTCTAGGCTCCGTCACGTATCCGTCCACGTATCCTCCAGATCCCAGCTCGTCACTCCCTATAATGAAACATGCACAGCTGAAAAATCACTCCAATGACCTATAGGGAGCGCTAGAGTATAACGAAGCAGCCAAGCTAATGTATGTAGACAATCAAATCTGTCGTCGTCTTTTTACATGTAACCATAACTAGGGTGATTGTGCTTTCTGGTAATTAAAGTATTCATATTAAAGAAATTATAAAAGTAGAGTAGAAACCATTAGAGGGAGCTCACTACTTACAGATTTATACAGCCACCACTAGGAGGAGCTCACTACTTACAGATTTATACAGACACCACTAGAGGGTGCTCACTACATACAGATTTATACAGCCACCACTAGAGGGAGCTCACTGCATACAGATTTATACAGTCACCACTAGGAGGAGCTCACTACTTACAGATTTATACAGCCATCACTAGAGGGAGCTCACTACTTACAAATTTATACAGACACCACTAGGAGGCACTCACTACATACAGATTTATACAGTCACCACTAGGGGAAGCCCACTAGATATAGATTTATAAAGCCACCACTAGAGGGAACTTACTGCATACAGATTGAAATACCCACCACTAGGGAGAGCTCACTATATACAGATTCATATACCCACCACCAGAGGGAGGTCACTACATACAGATTTAAACAGTCACCACTAGAGGGAGCTATAGATTTATACAGCCACCATTAGTGGGAACTCACTATATTCACTTTATACAGTCACCACTAGGAGGAGCTCACTACTTACAGATTTATACAGTCACCAATAGTGGGATCTCACTACATATAGATTTATACAGTCACCACTATAGGGAGATCACTGCATACAGATATATACAGCCACCACTAGGAGGAGCTCACTACAGATTTATACTGCCACCACTAGAGGGAGCTCACAACATACAGATTTATACAGTGACCACTAGGGGCAGTTCACTACATATACTGTATATTTATACAGCCACCACTAGAGGGAGCTCACTACATACAGATTTATACAGTGACCACTAGGGGAGCTCACTACATACAGATTTATACAGCCACCACTAGGGGGAGCTCACTACTTACAAATTTATACAGACACCACTAGGAGGCACTCACTACATACAGATTTATACAGTCACCACTAGGGGAAGCCCACTAGATATAGATTTATAAAGCCACCACTAGAGGGAACTTACTGCATACAGATTGAAATACCCACCACTAGGGAGAGCTCACTATATACAGATTCATATACCCACCACCAGAGGGAGGTCACTACATACAGATTTAAACAGTCACCACTAGAGGGAGCTATAGATTTATACAGCCACCATTAGTGGGAACTCACTACATTCACTTTATACAGTCACCACTAGGAGGAGCTCACTACTTACAGATTTATACAGTCACCAATAGTGGGACCTCACTACATACAGATTTATACAGTCACCACTATAGGGAGATCACTGCATACAGATATATACAGCCACCACTAGGAGGAGCTCACTACAGATTTATACTGCCACCACTAGAGGGAGCTCACAACATACAGATTTATACAGTGACCACTAGGGGCAGCTCACTACATATACTGTATATTTATACAGCCACCACTAGAGGGAGCTCACTACATACAGATTTATACAGTGACCACTAGGGGGAGCTCACTACATACAGATTTATACAGCCACCACTAGAGGGAGCTCCCTACATACAGATTTATACAGTCACCAATAGAGGGACCTCACAACATAAAGATTCATACAGCCACCACTAGGGGGAGCTCACAACATACAGATTTATACAGCCACCATTAGAGGGACCTTATTACATACAGGTTTATACAGCCACCACTTGGGGGAGCTCACTAAAGACAGATTTATACAGCCACCACTAGCAGGAGCTCACTACAAATATAATTATACAGCCACCACTAGAGAGAACTCACTACATACAGTCACTCACTACATACAGTCACTATTAGGGGGAACTCACTACATACAGAATTATACAGTCACCACTAGAAGGAGCTCACTACATACAGATTTATATAGTCAGCACTAGTGGCGCTCACTACATACATTTATAAAGTCACCACTAGGTGGAGCTCACCAAATACAGATATGTAAAGCCACCATTAGTGGAGCTCACTAGATACAGATATATACATCCACCACTAGGGGAAGCTCACTAAATACAGATGTACACAACTACCACTAGGAGAGCTCACTACATACAGTTTATACAGCCACCACTAGAGGGACCTCACAACATACAGATTTATACAGCCACAACTAGGGGGAGCTCACTACATACAGATTTATAGTCACCACTAGAGGAAGCTCACTACAAATTTATATAGTTACCACTAGGAAGAGCTCACTACACATATATTTATACAGCCACCACTAGAGTTAGCTCACTACATACAGATTTATACAGTCACCACTAGAGGCAGCTCACTACATATATATTTATACAGTCACCACTAGGGGGAGCGCACTACATACAGATTTAAACAGAAAACCACTAGAGGGAGCTCACTACATACAGATTTATACAGCCACCACTAGCAGGAGCTCATTACATACAGATTTATACAGCCACCACTAGAGTTAGCTCACAACATATAGATTTATACAGTCACCACTATTGGGAGCTCAGTACATACAGATTTATACAACTACCACTAGAGGGAGCTCACTACATACAGATTTATACAGTCACCACTAAAGGGAGTTCACTGCATACAGATTTATAAAGTCAGAACTATTTGCGCTCACTGAATACATTTATAAAGTCACCACTAGGTGGAGCTCACTAAATACAGATATATACAGCCACCATTAGTAGCGTTCACTCGATACAGATTTATACAGCCACCACTAGGGGAAGCTCACTAAATACAGATGTACACAACTACCACTATGGAAGCTCACTAAATACAGATTTATACAGCCACCATTAGGACATAGACATAGAAATTCATACTGCCACCCCTAAGGGGAGCTCACTAAAGCTTGATTTATACAGCGACCATTAGAGAGAGCTTACTACATACAGATGTATTCAGTCAACACTAGAGGAACTCCTACATATACATTATAGATTTTTTATACAGCCACCACTAGGGGAGCTCATACACATTTCAACTAACTATATACATTTATAATTACACAAAGCCCTCCACATTTAGAGGGGAGCTCTACTACATACAGATTTATACAGCCACCACTAGAGGGAGCTCACTTCATACAGAATTGTATACAAGTTACACTGGGAGGATAGGCTCCCATCCTACAGATTTTATACAGTGACACTAGGGAGCTTACTGCATACAGATTTATACAGTCACCACTAGAGGGAGCTCACTACATACAGATTTGGAGCTTTCTATATACAAATGCTATCACTTGTTGATAAGCAGTTTGGTGCTAGGTTCTTTCTCACAACAGGTCCCATAGCAATTTTGACTCCGTAAATGCTAAAAACTGTCATTTCTGCAATCTCCTTGTCCATTCGGCTCAGTCGCAGCCCAGAGATTCATAAGCAAAGAGAAACATTTCAGATTTTTTTTCAATCAATACAATGAGCATTGAAAGCGAATTCAATTACAGCGTCTATAATAGGCATTGTGCCGGGCAAGGACATAACGATTGCTCCAACAAGCTGATCGATGCCGACATCATGCCCCCTCCCTTTTATATTTATTTCCTGCTTTTCATAACCCGTTGCTGCCTTTTTATACCATTTTAATGGATTGAGAGACTGAAGGCGTCTTCAATGGCTCGGAGACGTCTCCAGGTGAGCGACTGCAGGATACAGGAATTAATGGGAGAACAACGGTGATTACAGCGAAATAGTAAATTATGAAGGAGAAACTATTCAGGTAGCTGTAATGAAGTGCGTTACGCGTTCCATACACTCCGTAAACACCATTCAGTGGTAATCACCAGTGCTGAAAGCCGCAAAATGTCAACATTATCAAACAAGCTATTTAATAGACTGGATCAGGAATGTTTAGGCTCGGGTCACACAAATAGTGGGAAAATCGCGACATTACTGCTATGCCGTGCTCCATACATGGTTGTCCACCAGTCAATTACACAATCTCTTTAGAAGTAGAGAGGACAAGGGGTTGATAATAGAAGGGATAGAAAAGATAGAGGAAAGCATTTAGGTATTTATGGAGGGCAGACGGCTGTAGAAAGGGAGGAAAGCACATGATCTTCTATGAGCTGTGAAAGGGGGAATCACTCCAGGAATGAAGCTGTGGTGATACAGAAGAGCTAGTAAATACAGGAGCATCCTGGACACAAAGACCTCATGCTCAACTTGTACTAATACGCTCATATCAGGGGGTCTGAAGATAAATGAAGACTGCAACCTGAAATTAAGTGACATTTTTTAACTAAGGCTGGGTCTACACAGGTTCTTCAGTCAAAATTATTCTATGCTTCTGTCACACGAATCCCTACTAATAGTTAGGGTGAATGTGATGATAACACTACTAATAGCTAGGGTGTGACACAGCCACTACTTAATGGAGTATAGACAGCAAAGAAGTTGGGTAATCCAGGGTCAGGTTCCAGGAGAGCTCATACTATTTAAGGAGCAGACAAAGATGTAGTCGTGGCAATGGTCCAGGGTCGGGTTTCTAGGAGAACATGAGGAGGATTGAAGGAGTCAACAGAGGTATAGTCATGCAACGGTCCAGGATTAGGATTCAAGGAGAGCGTTAAGAGGAGTCAGGGAGTCAATAGAGACATAGTCATGCAATGGTCCAGGGTCAGGTTTCCAGGGGAACATAAGAGGATTCAGGGACTCAATAGAGATATAGTTATACAACGGTCCAGGATTAGGTTTACAGGAGAGCTTCAAGAGGATTCAGGGACTCAATAGAGACATAGCCAGCAATGGTCCAGTGTCAGGATTCTAGGGGAGCATGAAGAGGATTCAGGGTCTCAATATAGACATAGTTATGCAACGGTCCAGGATTAGGTTTACAGGAGAGCAAAAAGAGGATTCAGGGACTCAATAGTGACATAGTCATGCAATGGTCCAGGATCAGGTTTCCAGGAGAGCATGAAGAGGATTCAGGGACTCAATAGAGACACAGTCATGCAACGGTCCAGGATCAGGTTTCCGGGAGAGCACAAAGAGGATTCAGGGAGTCAACAGAGACATAGTAATGAAACAGTCCAGGGTCAGGTTTCCAGGAGAGAATTCAGGTAGTCAGCATAGGTTTATTCAGGTCACAGTCCATAGGTCAAAATACCTGGAGATCCCAACAAGTACAGGGTGCAGACAAAATGGAAATTAAGCAGCAGTCTAGGGTCAGATAACAGACATCAGAACAGACACAGGAATGCAGGGCAGACAGCACTTCAGACAGACTGATGTGACTGGCAGGATTCTGGGAAAGGCTGCTCAGTTAAGTAGTAGAACAATCACAGGGAAGATGGAACACCTGAGCAACCAACCCCTATCAGAACCAGAAAGAAAGCCTGCACTGTCAATCAACTGCTGAAAACACAGCAATATCACAGCACGGAGCATAAATCAGGTGAATGGGTCACATTGTGACCCCAAGGGTGCTGCTACAAAATAACGCCAAAGTATTGGAACCAGTCAGATTATTTGCAACCCTTGCATCTCCATTCTCCTGAACTACACTGTGATGTAAAGTTGCTTTTCTGCATCATTCTAAAATATAAAGGTGTGCATAACCTCAAGTCCACAGAGAAAGTGTTGTCCGACCAGATGGAGACGACCATGAAGACACGGGAGAGGAATCAATTCACGATGAAAAACTTTTCCAATAATTTAATAAAAAGTTGAAAAAGTTCTTTTCTTCCATCGTGAGGAATAACAAGTCTCGCGGGGGAGATTTACGTGTCCCCAAACACAGAATTGTCTATTACTATTTCTCTTGAAATGAGAATGGGTCTCGGGGGGACGCAGATGGTATGAGCGGGGTCTCTCGGGACGCTGTTTTTAATAAACTTTTCCCTTCCTCCTTGTTATTCTCGTCTCTCCGATCAGTAAATCTCTGTGAAGTTTTGTATCACTTTAATTTGCAGACAATCAGAGGCCGCGCTCGTCGGAGCAGCCACTTCCAGGCGTGTAAATAGGACATTTCTCGGTTGTGTCGGGGCGTTTTACGGAGCCTGCGGAATAATGAGATACATCCGGATACAAAGGACGCCGACGCCTTCTTTTTATTCCTTCTTGCAAAGACAAATTTCTTATTAAGCTGCGGATAGGGCTTAGCGGAGGTCTAGATATAGCGGATAGATCTAATCACCTCTGTGTTACATCCACTATTGTGTCTTCTTGGATTAGAAGCGACACCAAGCAAAGGCAACGAGGTGGAAACAGCCACATGCACCAGAGCTGGTGATGCCAATACAATGCAGAGGTAGCAAACGCTTAAAGATCGTTAACGAGCAATCATGTCCTGCTTATTCCATACTAGATGTAGAGCCCAGCATTGTTACAATAATAAAGGGGTGTGGCTAACTGGAGGGGGTGGAGCCATTTGCACCCAGGAGGTGGAGTTAGGACGGGGGGCTTTGCCCGAGTTGCAATAATAAGTGCAGCAGACCCCAAGGACTGTGGGGTACTCAGGACTGGGATGGTCAGTTCTAAGAGGGATTCACTGTGGCCATGACCCAGCTCCGTGACCCTGGGTGTGCAGTAAAAGGGGATAGTTTGTGACGCCACCTGTGATGTTCGGTCAGGGGTGGCCGATGCTGCAGATCAGGACCGTTGGGGCAGATGGTGGTGCAGCTGTGATGGTACAGGTGGAGCGGGACCTCAGGGCAGATGAGACAGTATAATAAGGTAGTGATGGTTGTGAAGAAGGCCGCTGGGTGAGGAAGAAGGAGGCAAACACAGTTTGTTACCTTTACTCGATGATCAGTGAAGTTCACCTAGCCGGGTGCTGTGCTCCTCCAAAGTGCAGCCAGGTCAGTTCCCAGATGATTAGGGTCATTCCGCCAAGACACCGATTTCTGGTTGCTCCCTTCCTGTGCTGGTTACTCTCCCCTTATCCCACTGCTTTTGTGGACAGGGTCCCAGGCTGATTGCGGCAGGCCTTGGCGGGTGACTGCGTCGGCACGTCCCCTGACCCTAGCGATTATCCAAAGCTGGTGGCCACTGCTCATGCAGAACCGATGGACTCCGGTTTTACTGGCTGAGGCGTGCAGCACTCACACCAAATCGGAATCGGTCCCCTCAGGCAACCTGTCCCTCTACCCAACTCGGGTCGGGCCAGATTCGAGGCACACGGGTGGATTCGCCCTCCCGTGTCCCCTAGGACGCTCTCTACCAACGTTCTCCTTTCCTCTCTTCTCTAACTCTTGCTAAGCCCTCCTCTAGCCAGAAAATGAGGCCCTCTGTCAAAAAGGGTCCACCCAGACCCCCCAGCCTCCAGGATTCAGGATGATGTTATGTGCAATTCTGTGTCTTGGGTTTGCAATCCCTCTCACCTGGGAATGGTGACACCACACCTGTGGAGTAGGTCCACGTACCAGGGCTGTGGAGTCGGAGTCGTGGAGTCGCTGCCCATTTTGGTGGAGTCGGTAGAAAATGTTCCGACTCCTAAAATATATAATGAATTAGGTCTAGTAGTTCAATGCAGAATGTGCTGAATATTATTATTATGAATTATTATGTTCTATCTAAATATCTTTATTATTATGTCATTATAATGATTAAAGCCTAATGTTACCATTGACCTACAATAATTTTATCACTTAAAATCGAGCCATGAATGAAGGAGTCGGAGTCAAAGGAGTCGGAGTTGGAGTCGGAGCCAGGGAAATTCAGGAGTCGGAGTCGGAGTCGGTGGTTTGATTTACCGACTCCACAGCCCTGCCACATACAGTGCAGAAGCACGTAGAATATTTTTGGTGCCTAAGTGAAACACTTTATTGGAACTCCATAAAATAGTGTTATAAGAACAGAAGGTTCTCAAAGACTCATTTACGTGTTTCGGACATGAATAAGGACCTAAGTTCAAAACGCGTCAGTCGCCATTGAGCACCTTGTTTTTAAAAAATACACAGAAGCAATGGGGATTTCAAAGCTACAAAGTTTTTAAAACTTAGAAATCTTTTTATATGTGAACTTTTTTTAATAAACATAAATTAAAGGGGAAAAAAGGATCTGCAGAACCCCTTTAATTTACCTAAAAAAAAAGCCACGACCGTACTGTCATGCGCTGACTATCTGCAGTCTACGTTGGATGCTGCTGTGATTAAATGTGTGTGAATTACCTCTGAACCTGCATGTGTTAATGTCAGTTCTGCTGTGTGCTGTGCTCTGGTGCTGGAAGTGAAGCTTAACTGTGAGTCATCTGGAGTCCCGGCTCCTGGTCTTTAAATAGCTTCTCCCTCCACCAGGTGGCGTCGCTGTTAGAGTGCCGTCACACCTGGCGACGGCACCGGAGATATCGGAGTCGACTGACGGGAGCACGCACGTTTTTGGCGCCCCGCCAGCGTTGCCACCCCCCTTTTACACGGGGAGACACCTTTGGCGATGCCCCGGCGAGCTGACAGGTGGCATCACCGCCGGGGTGTCTCAAAACCCCAGCGGCGATGCAGTACAATGGGAGTCTATGGCTCCCATCGCCTGTCAGGTCGCCGGCGGCCGTTTACATGGGGCGATGTGGACAGATCGGCCGCCTGGTTTCACATCACTGATGTGAATCCAGGCGAGCTGTCAGAGGCGTCGAGATCACCCCTTTACATTAGGCGACGCAGGGGCAATATTGGCGCTGATAGGCCGCGCCCCTACGTCGCCTAATACATCGGCGGTGCCATCGCCAGGTGTGACGGCACCCTTAGAGTTTTTACTCTGCCTTTGACCGAGCTTCTGTGTGGACGTCGGTGCTTGTGCTGCTGTGTCTGGAAGTTTTCCTTTTACTGGAGTGCTCTGATGGTGGGTGGAGGTGAGGGTTCAAGCATAGGGTGGGTTGAGGAGTTAAGGGCAAGGGTGGTGACTCACACCTCCTCACCATCAGAGTTACCTCTGAGTACAAGGTCAGACTCGGGTCAGACCAGATACTCAGTTATTACCATGTCTGCAATACCATCTTGATTACTATTCCCTCATCCTCTATCCCATTCATAACATGAACACCCTAAGTAAAAACGACAACATAAAAGTACAATAAGAACCGAGCGTCTTCCCTGACGAACCTTACAAGGCAATGAACTCTTCTTAGCTTTGTTATTAACTCAGAAAGGAATTTGGTGCGGGATATTGTGCAAGAAAACAGTCTCCGACGGTTAATGAGGACGGGCAACAATTAAAGAGCGAAAACAGTCGGAGGGAAAATATATAAAAAAATAAAATAAGAATATTCCGGATTCTTGGCCGGCAGTGAAGGTCACAGACGCATTGTGATCCTTCACTCGTCTATAGGTTACGTTGGAGGAGTTTATCGAGACGCTCTCAGACTGGAGGACCCTTCGCCCTTCCCCCGCCGCCTGTTGTTCTCCGCAGCGTAATTCCATCTATTAATATTGCAAAGGGCGACGATGGCAATGGCCAGTGATCCAAATATAAGTGTGAGCGCAGCCCTCCCGAGGAAGAACACGGAAAAGGATTTGTATTTGTTCTCCAGCCGCTACAATATTACCGGTAGCAAAGATTTAATCATCTCCTGCACAAGCCCTGAAGTACATAGAAGCTGGAGGTAGCCAAGAGGTGATTCCAGCTTTAGAACACAATCCTCTGCCAAGTCAAAGGGAAAGAAAAATGAGTTTGTAAGAACAATCGATAGTTTTAGAGAATGTTACGAATGTTTGCCTTCCTTCTCTTCTATCGACCAAACAAGACTTCTCTAGAGCTGCCCGGAAACCCTAGATTTCGCTACCTTAGTTTACTAACAATCCTACAAAACTTGCCTCTTCTAAAATATACCATATATTTATTGACAGGTGACCTATAAATCAATCCGACCCATTAACGAGCCTCTTTAATTGCTTAAAGGGAAGGTAGCATTAGAAAATGATCCATGCTTTATATCAGGTTTGAAAAAAAATTGTCAATAATTTGTTTTTTTTTTGCCTATATTAAAGGGATCTAAAGGGAAATGTTTCTAATAGAGCGTGACGTCTTTCTGGGTAAGCGTGCATGTGAGATACTCGCATGAGTCTCGCATGACTCACCCGGAACGGCTCCTGACTCTCTGGACAGGAGCGCGTCAGCTGCATAGATACACAAGCAGCTGACACACTCCCCGTTCAGAGAGTCAGGGGCCGTTCCGGGTGAGTCATGCGAGGCTCATGCGAGTATCTCACATAGTGTGTTTCCACCTTGATGCCTCTCCTCAGTACAAAGCAGGAGATTTGATTTGGTCAGGTGAGAGGCCTCTGACTTGGGGTTCGAGGGGGAATGTTTTTCCTTGTGGAGAGTGATATGCCGGTCTCTTTATAATAACGTTTGCACACGTACATTAGATCAGGGGCGGACCCACCGTGGTGCAGCTGGTTCAGCTGCACCAGGGCCCCGACCGGCTAGGGGGCCCCCAGCCGACCCCCGTAACCCGATGTCATAGGAGAGGAGGGTCAGGCAAGGGAATCAGCTTCCTGCTTCCCTTGTCTGATCCTGCCCCTCCTCAGGCTGCCAGCAGCCCCACCCCTGTCGCTCCTCACGACGGCTGCCAGCACAAACCCTGCCCCCCCCCGCTCCTCACCGTGGCTGCACCAGGGCCCTCTGGTCCGCCACAGTATTAGATGCTTCAGTTCAAGTAAAGAGTTGAGGTCTGATGTGAACTTTATTGCATGTCCTTAAAAGTGAGCAATTACAGAAGGTCGATCACCGCATTGTACAAGGATTACAGCTGTTTCGTGTTAGATTGGAAGATCAACAGATTGCTAGCACGAAACAGCTGTAATCCTTTACAATACCAAAAATAAGGAATTCCCTTTTCTTTGGAGATAATCCTAGTACAATGCTGTGAACGTACCTGCTCATGTTTAAGGACATGCAATAAAGAAGTTATTTTAAGGCAAGAACAAGGTGATTGCTACTTTTTCTATATTTGCAAAGTCTAAACCTGAGTGTGCACCACCTTTTGCCCATTTGCCAAGCTGCTTTATGTCTGGGTAAGTGGTGCAGAACAGTTTTCTTCTCTTTTTTGCTTTGATGATTGGTACATAATGATTGGCAGAGGTAAGTGTTATGAGAAAAAAGGATTGGGCATGTTGAGCTTCGATATGCCTGATCCTTCAATTCCGTCCTCTCCACCGTGTCATGTGTACTTCAATATAATATTCTGATACTTTACACTAAATATAACATCACTAATACTTACGGAAAGTTCTGATGACTTCACTTGGAGAGCTGATCTGGCTTTCTCCGAAAGAGTTCACTGCTTTTATTGCAAACTGATAGGTCGTGTCTGCGTTAAGACCCTTCAGCACCATCGAGTCCATTTGAACTTGATCAGTAATAGCGACCCAATCACTGTCAATATCCGTCCTGGGATAAAACAGAGGAGAAAGTAAGAGGAGAGCCACTAAGGCTTATAGGAAAAGTGTGTATATAAGGGAGAAGGTAAGCATAAGGTTCCAGGCAGGACTCACAGGCTTTCTCTATGAGTGGGTGGAGGAAGCAGGACTCACAGGCTTTCTCTATGAGTGGGTGGAGGAAGCAGGACTCACAGGCTTTCTCTATGAGTGGGTGGAGGAAGCAGGACTCACAGGCTTTCTCTATGAGTGGGTGGAGGAAGCAGGACTCACAGGCTTTCTCTATGAGTGGGTGGAGGAAGCAGGACTCACAGGCTTTCTCTATGAGTGGGTGGAGGAAGCAGGACTCACAGGCTTTCTCTATGAGTGGGTGGAGGAAGCAGGACTCACAGGCTTTCTCTATGAGTGGGTGGAGGAAGCAGGACTCACAGGCTTTCTCTATGAGTGGGTGGATGAAGTCAGGACTCTACAGGCTTTCTCTATGAGTGGGTGGAGGAAGCAGGACTCACAGGCTTTCTCTATGAGTGGGTGGAGGAAGCAGGACTCACAGGCTTTCTCTATGAGTGGGGTGGAGGAAGCAGGACTCACAGGCTTTCTCTATGAGTGGGTGGAGGAAGCAGGACTCACAGGCTTTCTCTATGAGTGGTGGAGGAAGCAGGACTCACAGGCTTTCTCTATGAGTGGTGTGGGAAGCAGGACTCACAGGCTTTCTCTATGAGTGGGTGGAGGAAGCAGGACTCACAGGCTTTCTCTATGAGTGGGTGGAGGAAGCAGGACTCACAGGCTTTCTCTATGAGTGGGATGGAGGAAGCAGGACTCACAGGCTTTCTCTATGAGTGGGTGGAGGAAGCAGGACTCACAGGCTTTCTCTATGAGTGGTGGAGGAAGCAGGACTCACAGGCTTTCTCTATGAGTGGTGTGGGAAGCAGGACTCACAGGCTTTCTCTATGAGTGGGTGGAGGAAGCAGGACTCACAGGCTTTCTCTATGAGTGGGTGGAGGAAGCAGGACTCACAGGCTTTCTCTATGAGTGGGTGGAGGAAGCAGGACTCACAGGCTTTCTCTATGAGTGGGTGGAGGAAGCAGGACTCACAGGCTTTCTCTATGAGTGGTGGAGGAAGCAGGACTCACAGGCTTTCTCATGAGTGGGGGGAAGCAGGACTCACAGGCTTTCTCTATGAGTGGGTGGGGAAGCAGGACTCACAGGCTTCTCTATGAGTGGGTGGAGGAAGCAGGACTCACAGCTTTCTCTATGAGTGGGTGGAGGAAGCAGGACTCACAGGCTTCTCTATGAGTGGGTGGAGGAACAGGACTCACAGGCTTTCTCTATGATGGGAGGAAGCAGACTCACAGGCTTTCTCTATGAGTGGTGGAGGAAGCAGGACTCACAGGCTTTCTCTATGTGGGTGGGAAGCAGGACTCACAGGCTTTCTCTATGAGTGGTGGAGGAAGCAGGACTCACAGGCTTTCTCTATGAGTGGTGGAGAAGCAGGACTTACAGGCTTTCTCTATGAGTGTGGAGAAGCAGGACTCACAGGCTTTCTCTATGAGTGGGTGGAAGCAGGACCACAGGCTTTCTCTATGATGGTGGAGAAGGGATCACGGTTCTCTATGATGGGTGGGAAGCATCTCACAGCTTTTCTATGAGTGGGTGAGGAAGCAGGACTCACAGGCTTTCTCTATGAGTGGGTGAGGAGCAGGACTCACAGGTTTCTCTATGAGTGGTGGAGAAACAGGCTCACAGGCTTTCTCTATAGTGGTGGAGAAGCAGGACTCACAGGCTTTCTCTATGAGTGTGTGGAGGAAGCAGGACTCACAGGCTTTCTCTATGGTGGGGAAAGCAGGACTCACAGGCTTTCTCTATGAGTGGTGGAGGAAGCAGGACTACAGGCTTCTCTATGGTGGTGGAGGAAGCAGGACTCCAGGCTTTCTCTATGAGTGGGTGGAGAAGCAGGACTCACAGACTTTATCAGTGGGTGAGAAAGCAGGACTCACAGGCTTTCTCTATGAGTGGGTGAGGAAGCAGGACTCACAGCTTTCTCTATGGGTGGTGGAGGAAGCAGGACTCACAGGCTTCTCTATGATGGTGAGGAAGCAGGACTCACAGGCTTTCTCTATGGTGGGTGAGGAAGCAGACTCACAGGCTTTCTCTATGATGGGTGGAGAAGCAGGACTACAGCTTTCTTATCAGTGGTGAGAAGCAGGACTCACAGGCTTTCTCTATGGTGGGTGAGAAGCAGGACTCACAGCTTTCTCTATGGTGGTGGAGGAAGCAGACTCACAGCTTTCTCTATGAGTGGGTGGAGGAAGCAGGACTCACAGGCTTTCTCTATGAGGTGGTTGAGGAAGCAGGACTCGCAGGCTTTCTCTATGAGTTGTGGGATGGAAGCAGGACTCACAGACTTTATCAGTGGTGGAGAAGCAGGACTCACAGGCTTTCTCTATGTGAGTGGTGGAGTGAAGCAGGACTCACAGGCTTTCTCTATGGTGTGGTGGAGGTAGCAGGATCCAGGCTTTCTCTATGAGTGGGTGGAGGAAGCAGGACTCACAGGCTTTTCTATGGTGGTGGAGGAAGCAGGACTTCACAGGCTTTCTCTATTGAGTGTGTGGATGAAGCAGGACTTACAGGCTTTCTCTATGAGTGGTGGAGGAAGCTGGACTCACAGGCTTTCTCTATGAGGTGGGTGGAGAAGCAGGACTCAACAGGCTTTCTTCATGAGTGGGTGAGGGGAGCAGGACTCACAGGCTTTCTCTATGAGTGGGTGGAGGAAGCAGGACTCACAGGCTTTCTCTATGAGTGGGTGGAGGAAGCAGGACTCACAGGCTTTCTATATGAGTGGGTGGAGGAAGCAGGACTCACAGGCTTTCTCTCTGAGTGGGATAGGAGAAGCAGGACTCACAGGCTTTCTCTAAGAGTGGTGTGGATGAAGCAGGACTACAGGCTTTCTCTATGAGTGGGTGGAGGAAGCAGTACTCACAGGCTTTCTCTATGAGTGTGTGGATGGAAGCAGGACTTACAGGCTTTCTCTATGAGTGGGTGGAAGGAAGCAGGACTTACAGGCTTTCTCTATGAGTGGTGGATGAAGCAGGACTCACAGGCTTTCTCTATGAGTGGTGGAAGAAGCAGGACTCAAAGGCTTTCTCTATGAGTGGGATGATTGAAGCAGGACTCACAGGCTTTCTCTATGAGTGTGGTGGAGGAAGCAGGACTCACAGGCTTTCTCTATGTGGTGGTGGAGAAGCAGGACTCACAGGCTTTCTCTATGAGTGTGTGGAAGAAGCAGGACTCACAGACTTTATCAGTGGGTGGAAAAGCAGACTCAGCAGGCTTTCTCTCTATGAGTGGGTGGAGGAAGCAGGACTCACAGGCTTTCTCTATGAGTGGGTGGAGGAAGCAGGACTCACAGGCTTTCTCTATGGGTGGTGGAGGAAGCAGGACTCACAGGCTTTCTCTATGAGTGTGTGGATGAAGCAGGACTTACAGGCTTTCTCTATGAGTGGGTGGAGGAAGCTGGACTCACAGGCTTTCTCTATGAGTGGGTGGAGGAAGCAGGACTCACAGGCTTTCTCTATGGTGGTGGAGGAAGCAGGACTCACAGGCTTTCTCTATGAGTGTGTGGATGAAGCAGGACTTACAGGCTTTCTCTATGAGTGGGTGGAGGAAGCTGGACTCACAGGCTTTCTCTATGAGTGGGTGGAGGAAGCAGGACTCACAGGCTTTCTCTATGAGTGGGTGGAGGGAGCAGGACTCACAGGCTTTCTCTATGAGTGGGTGGAGGAAGCAGGACTCACAGGCTTTCTCTATGAGTGGGTGGGGGAAGCAGGACTCACAGGCTTTCTCTCTGAGTGGGTGGAGGGAGCAGGACTCACAGGCTTTCTCTATGAGTGGGTGGAGGGAGCAGGACTCACAGGCTTTCTCTATGAGTGGGTGGAGGAAGCAGAGCTCACAGGCTTTCTCTATGAGTGGGTGGGGGAAGCAGGACTCACAGGCTTTCTCTCTGAGTGGGTGGAGGAAGCAGGACTCACAGGCTTTCTCTATGAGTGTGTGGATGAAGCAGGACTTACAGGCTTTCTCTATGAGTGGGTGGAGGAAGCAGGACTCGCAGGCTTTCTCTATGAGTGGGTGGAGGAAGCAGGACTCACAGGCTTTCTCTATGAGTGGGAGGATGAAGCAGGACTCACAGGCTTTCTCTATGAGTGGGTGGAGGAAGCAGAACTCACAGGCTTTCTCTATGAGTGGGTGGAGGAAGCAGGACTCACAGGCTTTCTCTATGAGTGGGTGGAGGAAGCAGGACTCACAGGCTTTCTCTATGAGTGGGTGGAGGAAGCAAGACTCACAGGCTTTCTCTATGAGTGTGTGGATGAAGCAGGACTTACAGGCTTTCTCTATGAGTGGGTGGAGGAAGCTGGACTCACAGGCTTTCTCTATGAGTGTGTGGAGGAAGCAGGACTCACAGGCTTTCTATATGAGTGGGTGAAGGAAGCAGGACTCACAGGCTTTCTCTATGACTGGATGGAGGAAGCAGGACTCACAGGCTTTCTATATGAGTGGGTGGAGGAAGCAGGACTCACAGGCTTTCTCTATGACTGGATGGAGGAAGCAGGACTCACAGGCTTTCTCTATGAGTGTGTGGATGAAGCAGGACTCACAGGCTTTCTCTATGAGTGGGAGGATGAAGCAGGACTTACAGGCTTTCTCCATGAGTGGGTGGAGGAAGCAGGACTCACAGGCTTTCTCTATGAGTGTGTGGATGAAGCAGAACTTACAGGCTTTCTCTATGAGTGGGTGGAAGAAGCAGGACTCACAGGCTTTCTCTATGAGTGTGTGGATGAAGCAGGACTTACAGGCTTTCTCTATGAGTGGGAGGATGAAGCAGGACTCACAGGCTTTCTCTATGAGTGTGTGGATGAAGCAGGACTTACAGGCTTTCTCTATGAGTGGGTGGAAGAAGCAGGACTTACAGGCTTTCTCTATGAGTGGGAGGAGGAAGCAGGACTCACAGGGTTTCTCTATGAGTGTGTGGATGAAGCAGGACTCACAGGCTTTCTCTATGAGTGGGTGGAGGAAGCAGGACTCACAGGCTTTCTCTATGAGTGGGAGGAGGAAGCAGGACTCACAGGGTTTCTCTATGAGTGGGTGGAGGAAGCAGGACTCACAGGCTTTCTCTATGAGTGGGTGGAGGAAGCAGGACTCACAGGCTTTCTCTATGAGTGGGTGGAGGGAGCAGGACTCACAGGTATTCTCTATGAGTGGGTGCAGGAAGCAGGACTCACAGGCTTTCTCTATGAGTGGGTGGAGGAAGCAGGACTCACAGGCTTTCTCTATGAGTAGGTGGAGGAAGCAGGACTCACAGGCTTTCTCTATGAGTGGGTGGAGGAAGCAGGACTCACAGGCTTTCTCTATGAGTGGGTGGAGGAAGCAGGACTCACAGGCTTTCTCTATGAGTGGGTGGAAGAAGCAGGACTCACAGGCTTTCTCTATAGGGTATGTCACACGCGTCAATATCGCCTGCACGATCTCGGCTGCACGTGACGTTGCAGCGATATTGATGCGTGTGACATACTGAATCAACCAGCGATAAATTGCTGGTTGATGATCGCCAGGTTTTAGAATCTGTCCTAAAACCTGGCGATGGTCGCCCGGTGTACACGCAGCGTCGCTGCGTGTGACACCGGGAGTAGCGATATTCCAGCTCCTAGCACCTCTCACAAGCGCTGGGAGCTGGTATCCAAGGTAAACTGCGGGTATCTAGGCAGCGCGCGCTGCCTAGATACCCGACGTGTACCTTAGTTACCAGCCTCCTCCGCTCACCGGCTGGTATCTAAGGCACACAGCGGGTAACTAGGGTCCCTAGTTACCCACTGTGTACCTTAGATACCAGCCGGTGAGCGGAGGAGGCTGGTAACTAAGGTACACGTCGGGTATCTAGGCAGCGCGCGCGGCCTAGATAACCGCAGTTTACCTTGGAGACCAGCCTGCTTCCGCTTCCAGCAGGCTGGCAGCGGGAGCGATACATTGTGGAAACGATATTTAAATCGTTTCCACGATGTCTCTGGTCCATTGATCGCTGGTGAGTCTGCCTGTGTGACAGGTCACCAGCGATCAGCCGTCAATGTCGTCAGCGATCATCTCACTGACGACATTGACGCGTGTGACACCCCCTTATGAGTGTGTGGATGAAGCAGGACTCACAGGCTTTCTCTATGAGTGGGTGGAGGAAGCTGGACTCACAGGCTTTCTCTATGAGTGGGTGGAGGAAGCAGGACTCACAGGCTTTCTCTATGAGTGGGTGGAGGAAGCAGGACTCACAGGCTTTCTCTATGAGTGGGTGGATGAAGCAGGACTCACAGGCTTTCTCTATGAGTGGGTGGAGGAAGCAGGACTCACAGGCTTTCTCTATGAGTGGGTGGGGAATGTAAGATTTTCAGACTTTCACATTGTTTCTTTTCTTGAAAAGTGATTGATAACTGACACCACATTTCCTGACACCACACTGTGTCGCCCCTGCAGTATATATGACCTGTGTCGCCCCTGCAATAAATGACCTGTCGTCCCTGCAGTACATATGACCTGTGTCGCCCCTGCAGTATATATGACCTGTGTCGCCCCTGCAGTATATATGACCTGTGTCACCCCTGCAGTATATATGACCTGTGTCGCCCCTGCAGTATATATGACCTGTGTCATCCCTGCAGTATATATGACCTGTGTCATCCCTGCAGTATATGTGACCTGTGTCGCCCCTGCAGTATATATGACCTCTGTCGTCCCTGCAGTATATGTGACCTGTGTCGCCCTGCAGTATATATGACCTGTGTCGTTCCTGCAGTATATATGGCATGTGTCGTCCCTGCAGTATATATGACCTGTGTCGCTCCTGCAGTATATATGACCTGTGTCGCCCCTGCAGTATATATGACCTGTGTCGCCCCTGCAGTATATATGACCTGTGTCGTCCCTGCAGTATATATGACCTGTGTCGTCCCTGCAGTATATATGACCTGTGTCATCCCTGCAGTATATATGACCTGTGTCATCCCTGCAGTATATGTGACCTGTGTCATCCCTGCAGTATATGTGACCTGTGTCGCCCCTGCAGTATATATGACCTCTGTCGTCCCTGCAGTATATATGACCTGTGTCGCCCCTGCAGTATATATGACCTGTGTCGCCCCTGCAGTATATATGACCTGTGTCATCCCTGCAGTATATATGACCTGTGTCGCCCCTGCAGTATATATGACCTGTGTCGTCCCTGCAGTATATATAACCTGTGTCACCCCTGCAGTACATATGACCTGTGTCGCCCCTGCAGTATATATGACCTGTGTCGCCCCTGCAGTATATATGACCTGTGTCGCCCCTGCAGTATATATGACCTGTGTCATCCCTGCAGTATATATGACCTCTGTCGTCCCTGCAGTATATATGACCTGTGTCGTCCCTGCAGTATATATGACCTCTGTCGTCCCTGCAGTATATATGACCTGTGTCGCCCCTGCAGTATATATGACCTGTGTCATCCCTGCAGTATATATGACCTGTGTCATCCCTGCAGTATATGTGACCTGTGTCGCCCCTGCAGTATATATGACCTGTGTCATCCCTGCAGTATATATGACCTGTGTCGCCCCTGCAGTATATATGACCTGTGTCGCCCCTGCAGTATATAAGACCTGTGTCGCCCCTGCAGTATATGTGACCTGTGTCGCCCCTGCAGTATATGTGACCTGTGTCGCCCCTGCAGTATATAAGACCTCTGTCGCCCCAGCAGTATATGACCTGTGTCCTCCCTGCAGT
This sequence comes from Allobates femoralis, assembly GCA_033576535.1. NCBI lineage: Eukaryota > Metazoa > Chordata > Amphibia > Anura > Aromobatidae > Allobates > Allobates femoralis. The sequence goes on along the minus strand of JARQOC010000003.1, from coordinate 850,911,030 downwards.
ATATATGACCTGTGTCATCCCTGCAGTATATATGACCTGTGTCGCTCCTGCAGTATATATGACCTGTGTCGCCCCTGCAGTATATATGACCTGTGTCGCCCCTGCAGTATATATGACCTGTGTCGCCCCTGCAGTATATATGACCTGTGTCGCCCCTGCAGTATATATGACCTGTGTCGCCCCTGCAGTATATATGACCTGTGTCGCCCCTGCAGTATATATGACCTGTGTCGCCCCTGCAGTATATATGACCTGTGTCGCCCCTGCAGTATATATGACCTGTGTCATCCCTGCAGTATATATGACCTGTGTCGCCCCTGCAGTATATATGACCTGTGTCGCTCGGCTTATAAAGATGTTAAAAAGTTGCAACTATTTTATATGTTTTGTATTAAATATTTGCGCTGTCAGTGAATGTGAACACGTCTTTACACTCAGAAGAAAGAAAAATCACATTTTCCTGAGGCTGAGAGTTTTCTACAACTGTGCTCCTTCTAGGGATCCTCTGACAGGTGCGACTTCTGAGCTGAAGAATGATACACTTCATATACACTGATACATTGTTACAATGGGTGGAGGACAGAGGACACAGGATGGAAAACGGACGTTGGAGGGCAGTAGATTAAGGAAAGAGAACAAAGGATGGAGGACAGAGGACGGAGGATAGAAGAAGGAAGACAAAGAATGGAGGACAGAGGATGAAAGACAGAGGATGGAGGACTAAAGACGGAAGACAGAGGACAAAGAATGGAAGATGGAGGACAGTGGATGAAGGAAAGAGTACAGAGGATGGAGGGTCGAGGACAGGAGAAGGAAGACAGAGGACGGAGGATGGAGGACAAAGGGACAGAGGATGGAAGACAGAGGAAGGAGGATGGAGGACAGGGGATGAAGGACAGAGGATGGAGGACAGAGAAATGAGGATGGAGGACAGAGAACGGAGGATGGAGGGCAGAGGATGAAGGAAAGACAGCAGAGGATGGAGGGAAGAGGAAGGAGGACAGAGAACTGAGGTTGGAGAATGAAGCATGGAGAAAAGAGAATGGAGGATGGAGGAAAGAGGATGGAGGATGGAAGAAGGAAGACAGGACAGAGGATGGAGGACAGAGGATGGAAGACAGAGGCAGGAGGATGTAGACAGAGGACGGAGGAAGAGGATGGAGGACAGAGGTTGGAGGACAGAAGACGGAGGACCGAAGACAGAGAACAGAGAATGGAAGATTGAGGACAGAGGATGGAGGAAGGAAGACAGAGGATGGAAGTGAGAGGATGGAGGACAGAGGATGGAGAACGGAGGACAGAGGAAGGAGGACTGAGGACAGGTGTATGCTGATCACAACCTCCTGTAGGCCACGGAGTAATAGAGAAATGGGGAGCTGCCCTCACTGGGACCCGGTTTCCATGAAATGGCGACCTCCGTGTCTGACACAACCACCACCTGGGGCTGCAGCGGGGGCCCGGCACCATACACATATCTGCAATAAGACAAGACCAGCAATGGCTTCTTCTCTCACCACGAAGGCAAAAAGTTGTAATTTATGAACCAGAAGAGAATAACGACCTATTAACTGAGCTGCGATGACTCCCGGAGACACTGCCAGGGTCAATCTGTAGTGATTACTGCATTGATTCATTACATTCATCACAGCTCATTTGTGAAGTACAACAGCAAAAATCAATGTACAAGCAGCGCTGGATAACGAGTGTATACAGTATATACTGGGGAGCGGGTGATCCACGTGTGCTGATGACAGGGGCAATAGTCTGCAGAGAACCCCTCATCATCCTCACCTAATAGGGCACATGTACATGATATATTCTGTACATAGAAGCAGTATTATAGAAGTTATATTCCTGTACATAGAAGCAGTATTATAGTAGTTATATTCTTGTACATAGGGGGCAGTATTATAGTAGTTATATTCTTGTACATAGGAGCAGTATTATAGTAGTTATATTCTTGTACATAGGGGCAGTATTATAGTAGTTATATTCTTGTACATAGAGTAGTATTATAGTAGTTATATTCTTGTACATGGGGGCAGTATTATAGTAGTTATATTCTTGTATATAGGGGCAGTATTATAGTAGTTTATTCTTGTATATAGGGGCAGTATTATAGTAGTTATATTCTTGTACATAGGGGCAGTATTATAGTAGTATTCTTGTACATAGGGGCAGTATTATGTAGTTATATTCTTGTATATAGGAGCAGTATTATAGTAGTTATATTCTTGTACATAGGGGCAGTATTATAGTAGTTATATTCTTGTATATAGGAGCAGTATTATAGTAGTTATATTCTTGTACATAGGAGCAGTATTATAGTAGTTATATTCTTGTATATAGGAGCAGTATTATAGTAGTTATATTCTTGTACATAGGGGCAGTATTATAGTAGTTATATTCCTGTACATAGGGAGCAGTATTATAGTAGTTATATTTCTGTATATAGGGCAGTATTATAGTAGTTATATTCCTGTACATAGAGCAGTATTATAGTAGTTATATTCTTGTATATAGGGGCAGTATTATAGTAGTTATATTCTTGTACATAGGGCAGTATTATAGTAGTTATATTCTTGTATATAGGAGCAGTATTATAGTAGTTATATTCTTGTACATGGGGGCAGTATTATAGTAGTTATATTCTTGTACATAGGGGCAGTATTATAGTAGTTATATTCTTGTATATAGGAGCAGTATTATAGTAGATATATTCTTGTACATAGAGCAGTATTATAGTAGTTATATTCTTGTATATAGGAGCAGTATTATAGTAGTTATATTCTTGCATATAGGAGCAGTATTATGTAGTTATATTCTTGTATATAGGGCAGTATTATAGTAGTTATATTCTTGTATATAGGAGCAGTATTATAGATAGTTATATTCTTGTATATAGGGACAGTATTATAGTAGTTATATTCTTGTATATAGGAGCAGTATTATAGTATTTATATTCTTGTATATAGGAGCAGTATTATAGTAGTTTTATTCTTGTATATAGGAGCAGTATTATAGTAGTTTATATTCTTGTATATAGGGAGCAGTATTATAGTAGTTATATTCTTGTATATAGGAGCAGTATTATAGTAGTTTTTTCTTGTATATAGGAGCAGTATTATAGTAGTTATATTCTTGTACATAGGAGCAGTATTATGTATTCTTGTACATAGGGCAGTATTATAGTAGTTATATTCTTGTACATAGGGGCAGTATTATAGTAGTTATATTCTTGTACATAGGAGCAGTATTATAGTAGTTATATTCTTGTACATAGGGCAGTATTATAGTAGTTATATTCTTGTATATAGGAGCAGTATTATAGTAGTTATATTCTTGTACATAGGAGCAGTATTATAGTAGTTATATTCTTGTACTAGGAGCAGTATTATAGTAGTTATATTCTTGTATATAGGAGCAGTATTATAGTAGTTATATTCTTGTATATAGGGGCAGTATTATAGTAGTTATATTCTTGTAATAGGGGCAGTATTATAGTAGTTATATTCTTGTATATAGGGGCAGTATTATAGTAGTTATATTCTTGTACATAGGAGCAGTATTATAGTAGTTATATTCTTGTACATAGGAGCAGTATTATAGTAGTTATATTCTGTACATAGGGGGCAGTATTATAGTAGTTTATTCTTGTATATAGGGCAGTATTATAGTATTGTTATATTCTTGTACATAGGGGCAGTATTATAGTAGTTATATTGTCATAGTAAGTTTAAGGGGCAGTATTATAGTAGTTATATTCTTGTATCATAGGAGCAGTATTATAGTAGTTATATTCTTGTACATAGGGGCAGTATTATAGTAGTTATATTCTTGTACATAGGGGCAGTATTATAGTAGTTATATTCTTGTATATAGGGGCAGTATTATAGTAGTTATATTCTTGTATATAGGAGCAGTATTATAGTAGTTATATTCTTGTACATAGGGCAGTATTATAGTAGTTATATTCTTGTATATAGGGGCAGTATTATAGTAGTTATATTCTTGTATATAGGAGCAGTATTATAGTAGTTATATTCTTGTACATATAGGAGCAGTATTATAGTAGTTTATATTCTTGTACATAGGGGCAGTATTATAGTAGTTATATTCTTGTAATAGGAGCAGTATTATAGTAGTTATATTTCTGTATATAGGGCAGTATTATAGTAGTTATATTCTTGTACATAGGGGCAATATTATAGTAGTTATATTCTTGTATATAGGAGCAGTATTATAGTAGTTATATTCTTGTACATAGGCAGTATTATAGTAGTTATATTCTTGTATATAGGGGCAGTATTATAGTAGTTATATTCTTGTACATAGGAGCAGTATTATAGTAGTTATATTCTTGTACATAGGGGCAGTATTATAGTAGTTATATTCTTGTACATAGGGGCAGTATTATAGTAGTTATATTCTTGTACATAGGAGCAGTATTATAGTAGTTATATTCTTGTATATAGGAGGCAGTATTATAGTAGTTATATTCTTGTACATAGAGCAGTATTATAGTAGTTATATTCTTGTATATAGGGCAGTATTATAGTAGTTATATTCTTGTATAAGGGCAGTATTATGGTAGTTATATTCTTGTATATAGGAGCAGTATTATAGTAGTTATATTCTTGTATATAGGAGCAGTATTATAGTGTTATATTCTTGTATATAGGGACAGTATTATAGTAGTTATATTCTTGTATATAGGAGCAGTATTATAGTATTTATATTCTTGTATATAGGAGCAGTATTATAGTAGTTATATTCTTGTACATAAGAGCAGTATTATAGTAGTTATATTCTTGTATATAGGAGCAGTATTATAGTAGTTATATTCTTGTACATAGAGGCAGTATTATAGTAGTTATATTCTTGTACATAGGGGCAGTATTATAGTATTTATATTCTTGTACATAGGGCAGTATTATAGTAGTTATATTCTTGTACATAGGAGCAGTATTATAGTAGTTTATTCTTGTATATAGGAGCAGTATTATAGTAGTTATATTCTTGTACATAGGGCAGATTAAGTATTATATTCTTGTACATAGGGCAGTATTATAGTAGTTATATTCTTGTACATAGGGGCAGTATTATAGTAGTTATATTCTTGTATCATAGGGGCAGTATTATAGTAGTTATATTCTTGTACATAGGGGCAGTATTATAGTAGTTATATTCTTGTACATAGGGGCAGTATTATAGTAGTTATATTCTTGTATATAGGAGCAGTATTATAGTAGTTATATTCTGTATATAGGGCAGTATTATAGTAGTTATATTCTTGTACATAGGAGCAGTATTATAGTAGTTATATTCTTGTATATAGGGGCAGTATTATAGTAGTTATATTCTTGTACATAGGGCAGTATTATAGTAGTTATATTCTTGTACATAGGGGCAGTATTATAGTAGTTATATTCTTGTACATAGGAGCAGTATTATAGTAGTTATATTCTTGTATATAGGAGCAGTATTATAGTAGTTATATTCTTGTAATAGGGGCAGTATTATAGTAGTTATATTCCTGTATATAGGGGAGTATTATAGTAGTTATATTCTTGTATATAGGAGCAGTATTATAGTAGTTATATTCCTTGTACATAGGGGCAGTATTATAGTAGTTATATTCTTGTACAAGGAGCAGTATTATAGTAGTTATATTCTTGTACATAGGGGCAGTATTATAGTAGTTATATTCTTGTACATAGGGGGCAGTATTATAGTAGTTATATTCTTGTACTATAGGAGCAGTATTATAGTAGTTATATTCTTGTACATAGGGCAGTATTATAGTAGTTATATTCTTGTACATAGGGAAAGGCAGTATTATAGTAGTTATATTCTTGTACATAGGAGCAGTATTATAGTAGTTATATTCTTGTACATAGGGGCAGTATTATAGTAGTTATATTCTTGTACATAGGGGCAGTATTATAGTAGTTATATTCTTGTACTAGGGGCAGTATTATAGTAGTTATATTCTTGTACATAGGGCAGTATTATAGTAGTTATATTCTTGACATAGGGGCAGTATTATAGTAGTTATATTCCTTGTACATAGGGGCAGTATTATAGTAGTTATATTCATAGGAGCAGTATTATAGTAGTTATATTCTTGTACATAGAGCAGTATTATAGTAGTTATATTCTTGTATATAGGGGCAGTATTATCGTAGTTATATTCTTGTACATAGGAGCAGTATTATAGTAGTTTATATTCTTGTACATAGGGGCAGTATTATAGTAGTTATATTCTTGTACATAGGGGCAGTATTATAGTAGTTATATTCTTGTATATAGGAGCAGTATTATAGTAGTTATATTCTTGTACTATAGGGGCAGTATTATAGTAGTTATATTCTTGTACATAGAAGCAGTATTATAGTAGTATATTCTTGTACATAGGAGCAGTATTATAGTAGTTATATTCTTGTACATAGAGCAGTATTATAGTAGTTATGTTCTTGAACATAGGGGCAGTATTATAGTAGTTATATTCTTGTATATAGGAGCAGTATTATAGTAGTTTATTCTTGTATATAGGGGCAGTATTATAGTAGTTATATTCTTGTACGTAGGGGGCAGTATTATAGTAGTTATATTCTTGTACATAGGGAGCAGTATTATAGTAGTTATATTCTTGTACATAGGAGCAGTATTATAGTAGTTATATTCTTGTACATAGGGGCAGTATTATAGTAGTTATATTCTTGTACATAGGGGCAGTATTATAGTAGTTATATTCTTGTACATAGGGAGCAATAATATAGTAGTCATATTCTTGTACATACAGGCAGTATTATAGTAGTTCTTCTACACATTAACAATATTATTAGTTAAGTTAACATATTTTTATCATTTTTGTATATTTCCTGTACTAATATGAGTCATTCTTTGCAGTAGTCCTACCTCTTTATGCCCGCAATGCCCCCATGTACAGTGGTGTGATAAAGTGTTTGCCCCCTTCCTGATTTCTTATTATTTTATATAGTTGTCTCTTAAATGTTTTAGATCACCAAATTGAAATATTAGACAATGATAATACAATTCAATACAAAATGCAGATTATAAATGAAGATCTTTATTATTAAGGGAAAAAGAAATCCAAATCTATCGGGCCTTGTATGAAAAAGTGATTGTCCGCTTCTCCCCCCACACTAAAACATAAATTAAATGTGGTTTGTCACATCTTTCAGAAGCTAAGTTTAATTCTCCTAGCCACACCCAGGCCTGATTACTGCCCATGATCTCAATCAAGAAATCACTTAAATAGGACATGCTTGACAAAGTGAAGTAGACCAAAAGATTCTCAAAAGGTAGACATCGTGCCATGATCTAAAGAAATTCAGGAACAAATAAGAAACTAGGTAATTGAGATCTGTCAGTCTGGAAAAGGTTATAAAGCCATTTCTAAACCTTTGAGACTCCAGAAAACCACAGTGAGAGCCATTATCCACAAATGGTGAAAACATGGAACAGTGGTGAACCTTCCCAGGAGGCATGACGTCCAAAATGATCTCAAGTGCACAGGGACAACTCATCCAAGAGGTCACAAAAGATCCAAAAACAACATCCACAGATCTGCAGGGCTCACTTGCCTCAGTTAACGTCAGTATTCATAACTCCACCATAAGAAAGTGACTGGACAAAAATGGCCACATGGTAGAGATCCAACACGAAAACCACTGATTTTAAAGATCACATAGACTCGGCTTAGTTTTGCCAGAAAACATCTTGATGATCCCCAAGACATTTAGGAGAAAACTCTGTGGATTGAGGAGACAAAAGTTGATCTTTTTGGAAGTTGGATGTCCCATTACATCTAGGGTAGAAGTAACAGCATTTCAGAAAAGGAACATCATACCAACAGTAAAATATGGTGGAGGTAGTGTGATGGTCTGGGGCTGTTTTACTGCTTCAGGACCTCTTTGACACTGTCACCAAATAATCCTGAAGGAGAATGTCTGGCCATTTGTCCATGACCTCAAGCTCAAGGAGAATGTCCACCAATCTGTCCATGACCTAGAGCTGAAGGAGAATGTCTTGCGATCTGTCCATAACCTCAAACTGAATGTGAATGTCTTGCCATCTGTCTATGACCTAGAGCTGAAGGAGAATGTCCAGCCATCTGTCCATGACCTCAAACTGAAGGAAAATATCCGACCATCTGTCCATGACCTCAAGCTGAAGGAGAATGCCCGGCCATCTGTCCATGACCTCAAGCTGAAGGAGAATGTCCAGCCATCTGTCCATGACCTAGAGCTAAAGGAGAATGTCCGGCCATCTGTCCATTACCTCAAGCTGAAGGAGAATGTCCGGCGATCTGTCCATGACCTCAAGCTGAAGGAGAAGGTCCTGCCATTTCTCCATGACCTAGAGCTGAAGGAGAATGTCCGGCCATCTGTCCATAACCTCAAACTGAATGTGAATGTCTGGCCATCTGTCCATGACCTAGAGCTGAAGGAGAATGTCCAGCCATCTGTCCATGACCTCAAGCTAAAGGAGAATGTCCGGCCATCTGTCCATGACCTCAAGCTGAAGGAGAATGTCCGGCCATCTGTCCATGACCTAGAGCTGAAGGAGAATGTCCGGCCATCTGTCCATGACCTAGAGCTGAAGGAGAATGTCCGGCCATCTGTCCATGACCTCAAGCTGAGGGAGAATGTCCAGCCATCTGTCCATGACCTAGAGCTGAAGGAGAATGTCAGGTCATCTGTCCATGACCTCAAGATGAAGGACAATGTCCTGCCGTCTGTACATGACCTCAAGCTGAAGGAGAATGTCCGGCCATCTATCCATGACCTCAGGATGAAGAGCACTTGGGTTAAGCAGCAGAACTATGATCCAAAAAACATCAGCAAGTCACCTCTGAAACAACATTAAGACTTTGGAGTGGCCAAGTCACAGTCCCAACCTTAACTCATGCTCGGACACCTCCTTGTGGCTGAATTACAACAATTCTGCAAAGATGAGCGGCCAAAATTCCATCGCCAGTTATCACAAATGCTTGATTGCAGTTGTAGCAGCTAAGGGCCCAACAAGTTATTAGGTTCATGAGGCAGTCACTTTTTCACACAGGTCCCTATAGGTTTGGATTTCCTTTTTCCTTAATAATAAAGGCCTTCATTTATAAACTGCATTTTGTGGTTACTTATGATCTCTAATATATACATTGGTTTGGTTTGACAAACATGCAAAAGAATAAGGAATCAGGAAGGAGGCAAACCCTTTCCTGCACCAGTGTACACGATAGATTCCGATGAGACGTTGTGCCATCAGGACAATGTGTGTGGCGGCTTCAGTTCTGGAATATTTATTTCCTAACAATCCTGTAACCTGAATGCAGTGTGAACTGGGCTGTACGGTTTAGTTAGTTTAATGAAGACTCTCACCTGGCGATAACGTCGACACATCTCTTGGCATACTCGCCCTTCCTTTCCCTGCCCAGCTATAGGCGCCAACACTGACCCGATGCAGCGTTCCTGGCTGGAGACTGCCGAGGACGACTTTCTAATAGGAGAGATAAGAATAACGTTAATACACAATATTACCGCTCTCTACTTTTATTTTTTTGCTAGATCTTTAATATAAGGGACCTCACTCCTCATGGTTTCAGAAATTTTTCGTTATTATCTTTTATTGTTAGTATTGTATCTTATCATATTATTGTATTGTATTATATTGTATTGTATTGTGTTGCAGTCAGGGGCGGACACAGACTGTAGTGGGCCCTGATGCAAAAACATTTTCTGGCCTCCCCCCCCCCCCCCCCCTCCGGATTGGGTTTTGCTAATTCCACTCCACATGGTGCCACTAAAATATGCAGCAGATACGCTGTGTATCTTAGTGCAGGAGAATATGCAGCATGACAATTCTTGCTGAGGGTTTTCCCGCACCAAATGGGCTGTATATATAATATTGAAACTATGCAAGGCTGTATACATTATATGGAGGCTACTGCCGGGCTCTATATATTATATGGAGGCCAGTTGCAGCATCAAAATAATATACACAGCAAAGCCTCCAAATAACACATACAGCCCTGCACAGCCTCCAAATAACATATATAGCCCAGCACAGCCTCCAAATAACATATACAGCCCTGCACAGCCTCCAAATAACACATACAGCCCAGCACAGCCTCCAAATAACATATACAGCCCAGCACAGCCTCCAAATAACATATATAGCCCAGCACAGCCTCCAGGTAATACATAACGGGGGGGGCCTGTGCCTCTTTCCTCTGTGCGCTGCTCCTCCCCCCTTCCCCCTCGTGCCTCGCCCTTGTTTGTTGTGTTTTCCCCCCGCCCTGACTTGGGGCCCTGTGTACTGTGTCTCCTCTGCCCCTCTGACAGGTGGGTCCTGTGTCTCCTCTACCTATTCCCCAACTTGTCTCCTCTCTCCCTCACAGGGGGGCCTGTGACCTAGGTCTCCTCTGCACCCCCTGTCAGTGCAACCCTGTGAACTAGGACACACACACTGACACACAGACACTGACACACACACGTGTACACATACACTGACACGCACTCAGATACACACACTGGCATGTACTGGCACACACCTGTACACACACTGACACACAAACACTGGCATATACTGAAACACACTTTATACACACACACACTGGCACACACACGCACTGTCACACTGGCACACACCTGTACACACACACTGACACACACACACTTGCGCATTCTGTCACACACTGACACTCACACACACACTGGCACATACACTGAAACACTCACACGCTGGCACACACTGACACACACACACACAGTAACTTGCAGATTAGCATATAGTACATGATATAAACTGTGCACCTACAGTGAGAGGAACCCAGGACACAGCAGCAGGGATCACACAGGATCTCCTCTGTCTGTTCTCAGCCCAGCACACTGCTTGGACTGTCATTTCTCCCTCCAGACTCTGTTTGCAGGGTGTACTACAGTGCAGGACCTGTGGTGAGTCACAAGACTGTGATGTCACTAAAGGTCCTTCTGCATTCGAGTAATCTACATTGATAGCACAGAGTTGTGTAATAGCACATGTTCTGTACTAACAATGTCGTTTGTGACTGCCACCAGCCCTGCAGATGTTTGGAGGGGCTTAGTGCTAATCTGTGTCGGGCCCCCCTGGCTCAATGGCCCCATAGCGGCGGCATGGTCTGACTCTATGGACAGTACGCCACTGACTGCTGGTCCAACGGCGGCCCTGAGCAGCCCCGAGAGTACCGGCCCGGTGGGCAAATGCATTCCTGCCCCCAGACCGCCATGGATTACCTCAGGGGGCTCCCTCCCGCTCAGGGCCCTGGTGCAATGGCACTGGCTGCACCAGCGGTATGTACGCCCCTGGTTGTATTGTATTGTATCGTATACCTTCTGAATTGTAAAGTGCTGTGTAATATGTTGGCACTATATAAATAAAAAATTATTATTATTATTATAGAGTAATCTGCAAAAATAGAATGTAGGTGTGAAAACAATGCAGCACTGTAAGAACACTCTGAAAAATAGAAGTGTTAATAGTTTTTCCAAGAGATTTTTCCACACATCTTGGAGACCTGACCTCAGATCTTCTGTGTCTGAGGCTTGTGCGGATCCTTCTGTCTCTTGATCCCAGACAGACGGGTAATGTGAGATCAGGGCTCTGTGGCTCATCACATCCAGAACCTCTCATCATTAATGACATGGGATGGATGTTTGGGGTCATTATTCTGCTGAAGAATAAATTTAGAGCCAATCAGACACCTCCTGATGGTATCACACGATGCATAAATATCGGCCTGGATTTATCAGCATTGAAGGCACCATTAATTTGGACCAAATCCCCATTTACTGATACTCAGCTTCAAACTTGCAGGACCCTCCTCCGCTCCTCTGATCTTGCAGAACCCTTCTCCGTGCTCCTCTGTTCTTGCAGGACCCTCTCCGTGCTCCTCTGATCTTGCAGGACCCTCCTCCGTGCTCCACTGATCTTGCAGGACCCTCCTCGTGCTCTCCACTGATCTTGCAGGACCCTCCTCCGGGCTCCTCTGATCTTGCAGGACCCTCCTCCGTGCTCCACTGATCTTGCAGAGCCCTCCTCCGTGCTCCTCTGATCATGCAGGACCTTCCTCCAGGCTCCTCTGATCTTGCAGGACCCTCCTCCCTGCTCCACTGATCTTGCAGGACCCTCCTCTGGGCTCTCCTGTTCTTGCAGGACCCCCTCCGTGCTCCACTGATCTTGCAGGACCTCCTCCAGGCTCCTTTGTTCTTGCAGGACCCTCCTCCGTGCTCCACTGATCTTGCAGACCCTCCTCCGTGCTCCACTGATCTTGCAGGACCCTCCTCCGTGCTCCTACTGATCTTGCAGAACCCTCCTCCGTGCTCCTCTGATCTTGCAGGACCCTCCTCCGTGCTCCTCTGCTGATCTTGCAGGACCCTCCTCCGCTCCTCTGATCTTGCAGGACCCTCCTCCGTGCTCCACTGATCTTGCAGGACCTTCCTCTGCTCCTCTGATCTTGCAGGACCCTCCTCCGTGCTCCACTGATCTTGCAGGACCTTACTCTGCTCCTCTGATCTTGCAGGACCCTCCTCCGTGCTCCACTGATCTTGCAGGACCCTCCTCCGGGCTCCTCTGTTCTTGCAGGACCCTCCTCCATGCTCCATTGATCTTGCAGAACTCTCCTCCGTGCTCCTCTGATCTCTCAGGACCCTCCTCCGTGCTCCACTGATCTTGCAGGACCCTCCTCCGGGCTCCTCTGTTCTTGCAGGACCCTCCTCCATGCTCCATTGATCTTGCAGAACTCTCCTCCGTGCTCCTCTGATCTTGCAGGACCCTCCTCCGTGCTCCACTGATCTTGCAGGACCCTCCTCTGTTCTTGCAGGACCCTCCTCCATGTTCCCCTATTCTTTCAGAATCAACCCCCGTTCCTCTGTTCTTCCAGGACCCTTCTTCACTGCTCTGTTCTTCCAGGACCCTTCTCCGATGCTCTGTTCTTGCAGGACCCTCATCCGTTCTCCACTGATCCTGCAAGACCCTCCCTCACACTCCCCTGTTTTGCAGTACCCTCCTCCACACTCCCTTGTTCTTTCAGGCCCTATCCTCCGTGCTCTTTTGTACTTACAGGACCCTCTTCCGCTCCTCTTTTCTGCAGGACCCTCCTCCGTGCTCCTTTGTTTTACAGGACCCCCCTCCGCTACTCTGTTCTTGTTTTACAGGACCCTCCTCTATGCTCCACTGATCCTGCAGAACCCTCCTCCTCGCTCCACTGTTCTTGCAGGACCCTCCTCCTCACACCCCTGTTCTTGCAGAAACCTCCTCCTCGCTCCCCTGTTCTCACAGGACCCTCCTCTTGCTCTTGTTCTGCAGACCTCTCTTGTCCTTCTTGCAGGACCCTCCTCTCACCTTGTCTGCGCCCCCTCTTTCCCTGTTCTTGCAGGACCCTCCTCCTCACGCCCTTGTTCTTGCAGGACCCTCCTCTTTGCTCCCCTGTTCTTGCAGGACCCTCCTCCTCATGCTCTTGTTCTTGCAGGACCCTCCTCTTTGCTCCCCTGTTCTTGCAGGACCCTCCTCCTCACGCTCTTGTCCTTGCAGGACCCTCCTCTTTGCTCCCCTGTTCTTGCAGGACCTCCTCCTCATGCCCTTGTTCTTGCAGGACCCTCCTCTTAGCTCCCCTGTTCTTGCAGGACCCTCCTCTTTACTCCTCTGTTCTTGCAGCACCCTCCTCCGTGTTGCTCTGTTCTTGCAGGCCCCTCCTCTGTGCTCATCTGTTCTTGCAGGACCCTCCTCCAGGCTCCCCTGTTCTTGCAAGACCCTCCTCCTTGCTCCCCTGTTCTTGCAGGACCCTCCTCCACGTTCCCCTGTTCTTGCAGGACCCTCTTCGTGCTCCTTTGTTTTACAGGGCCCTCGTCCGTGCTCCAGTGATCTTGCAGGTCCCTCCTCTGCTCCTCTGTTCTTGCAGGACCCTCTTCCGCTCCTCTGTTCTTGCAGGACCTTCCTCCGTGTTCCCCTGTTCTTGCAGGACCCTCCTCCATGTTCCCCTGTTCTTGCAGGACCCTCCTCAATGTTCCCCTGTTTTTGCAGGACCTTCCTCCATGTTTCCTGTATTTCCAGGACCTTCCTCCATGTTTGCCTATTCTTGCAGGACCCTCCTCCATGTTTCTTGTCCTTGCAGGACCCCATTTCCTTCTTCAGTTCCCCATGTTCCTTTGCAGGACCCCTCCATCACAACTCCTATTTTGCGCAGGCCCTCCATCTCACACTCCCCATTGTTCTTGCAGGACCCTCCTCCATGTTTCCTGTCCTTGCAGGACCTTCCTCCATGTTCTCCTGTTCTTGCAGGACCCTCCTCACAATCTCCTATTTTTGCAGGACCCTCCTCCGGCTCCTTTGTTTTACAGGACCCTCCTCCGCTCCCCTGTTCTTGCAGGACCCTCCTCCACAATCTCCTATTTTTGCAGGACCCTCCTCCGCTCCTTTGTTCTTGCAGGACCCTCTCGGTGCTCCTTTGTTTTACAGGACCCTCCTCCACGCTCCCCTACTCTTACAGGACCCTCCTCTGTTTCCTTTGTTCTTGCAGGACCCTCCTCTGTGCTCCTTTGTTTTACAGGACATCCTCCGCTCCCCTGTTCTTGCAGGACCCTCCTCCACGTTCCCCTGTTCTTGCAGGACCCTCCTCCACTCTCCCCTGTCTTGCAGGACCCTCCTCCACTCTCCCCTGCTCTTGCAGGACCCTCCTCCGTTCTCCTTTGTTCTTGCAGACCCCCATTATAATGTTGCTCTCCAGCCTTCGGAGAACAATCTACCTCCTGCAGCTGAATGTTTCACATTCTGTAATATGCATTTTTCTGCACCCAGTTCTTATGTTTGCCTGCAGAGCTGAGTTCTTCCATGAAGACGACTTCTAACCAGGTGTCTCCACTAGAGGGTTGTAGCTGGTTCCAATGGTTGCTGCCAAGTCTGAGCTGATGCCACCGCTGGACATCTTCCAATTCAGAAAGGAAGTAACATGATGTGTTATTCATCTGCTGCACTAAGTGTCTTTGGCCGACCGCTATGTCTATGGTCTTCAACATGTCCATGTCTTGGTGTCCTCAATGTTGAGAAATCCAGGCAGATACTTCTCCGTCATGTGATACCACCCATGTCTGATCGGCTCCAAATTAACTCTATAGCCGGAAAACGGCCCCCAATATCCAGCAATGTCATTAACAACGAAGAGTTCAGGATATAATCTAAATGTTAACAATGTATGAAATAATATACTCTGCAGCATTGTTCTCACAGTATTATTCATTTTTTTTAAAGTCTTATTTCAGAAGACAATAACATACAGTGTTGGCCAAAAGTATTGACACCTGCAATTCTGTCAGATAATCCTCAGTTTCTTCCTGAAAATGATTGCAATCACAAATTCTTTGGTATTATTATCTTCATTTAATTTATCTTACAATGAAAAAACACAAAAGAGAATGAAGCAAAAAGCAAAACATTGATCATTTCACACAAAACTCCAAAAATGGGCCAGACAAAAGTATTGGCACCCTCAGCCTAATACTTGGTTGCACAACCTTTAGCCAAAATAACTGCAATCAACCGCTTCCGGTAACCAACAATGAGTTTCTTACAATGCTCTGCTGGAATTTTAGACCATTCTTCTTTGGCAAACTGCTCCAGGTCCCTGATATTTGAAGGGTGCCTTCTCTAAACTGCCATTTTTAGATCTCTCCACAGGTGTTCTATGGGATTCAGGTCTGGACTCATTGCTGCCACCTTAGAAGTCTCCAGTGCTTTCTCTCAAACCATTTTCTAGTGCTTTTTGAAGTGTTTTGGGTCATTGTCCTGCTGGAAGACCCATGACCTCTGAGGGAGACCCAGCTTTCTCACACTGGGCCCTACATTATGCTGCAAAATTTGTTGGTAGTCTTCAGACTTCATAATGCCGTGCACACGGTCAAGCAGTCCAGTGCCAGAGGCAGCAAAGCAACCCCAAAACATCAGGGAACCTCCGCCATTTTTGACTGTAGGGACCGTGTTCTTTTGTTTGAATGCCTCTTTTTTTCTCCTGTAAACTCTATGTTGATGCCTTTATCTACTTTTGTCTCATCTGACCAGAGAACATTCTTCCAAAACGTTTTAGGTTTTCTCAGGTAAGTTTTGGCAAACTCCAGCCTGGCTTTTTTATGTCTCGGGGTAAGAAGTGGGGTCTTCCTGGGTCTCCTACCATAGAGTACCTTTTCATTCAGACGTCGACGGATAGTACGGGTTGACACTGTTGTACCCTCGGACTGCAGGGCAGCTTGAACTTGTTTGGATGTTAGTCGAGGTTCTTTATCCACCATCCGCACAATCTTGCGTTGAAATCTCTCGCCAATTTTTCTTTTCCGTCCACATCTAGGGAGGTTAGCCACAGTGCCATGGGCTTTACACTTCTTGATGACACTGCACACAGTAGACACAGGAACATTCAGGTCTTTGGAGATGGACTTGTAGCCTTGAGATTGCTCATGCTTCCTCACAATTTGGTTTCTCCAGTCCTCAGACAGTTCTTTGGTCTTCTTCCTTTTCTCCATGCTCAATGTGGTACACACAAGGACACAGGACAAGAGGTTGAGTCAACTTTAATCCATGTCAACTGGCTGCAAGTGTGACTTAGTTATTGCCAACACCTGTTAGGTGCCACAGGTAAGTTACAGGTGCTGTTAATTACACAAATTAGAGAAGCATCACATGATTTTTCTAACAGTGCCAATACTTTTGTCCACCCCCTTTTTTATGTTTGGTGTGGAACTAGATCCAATTTGGCTTTAGGACAATTCTCTTTTGTGTTTTTTCATTGAAGACAAATTAAATGAAGATAATAATACCAAAGAATTTGTGATTGCAATCGTTTTCAGGAAGAACCTGAGTATTATCTGACAGAATTGCAGGGGTGTCAATACTTTTGGCCAACACTGTATATTACATTACAGTAGCTGCAGTACCAGTACAGACCACCAGGGGGCATAACAGCTCATTATTTTTAGCTGGTCTGGGGATGTTTCCTATATACTACACTTATACGGCAGTGTATATTCTGTCGCTTGAGGCGTAATTCATAGATATTTTCTTTCAAACGCCTGACGCATGCCATCTGCAGAATGAGTTAACTAAGATCCCATCAGCGAGCTCTTTATGATAAGACTCTATAACTCGTCTCCTTTCAGCTGATTTATGACCACATCATGGTCCAGCTCTACTTTGATGATGTCTGTGAATTACAACCCCCCCCCCCTCCATCAGAGCGAACTCCCCATAGGGTCTAAGCCAAATGGTGGAAACATTTTAATAAAACCCAACTGGAAAAATACAATATTTATTTTTAGCCCAAAATACATGTAGGTAGGCTAAAAGGATAATAATAATAATAATAATAATAATAATGTTCCATGTAGAATTGCATAAATCTATTTTTTCTTATTGGGAAAAATGTAGGAATGATGCAGAGGTCGTCCCACCCAGGAGCAAAGGGGCTGCGCCGTGTCCACAGTCCATCAACAGCATCTAATAATAATAATTAACCCTTAATTATATATATAATAGTAATATTCTTTAATAATATATAAAATAGCACTAATAATATAAAATATTAATATTCATTAATAATAAATAAATAATAATAATAATCATAAAAACAAAAATTATAATATTAATAATAATCCTTAATGATATATACAATAATAATAATCCTTAATAATATATAAGATTATGATAATAATCCTAAATATATGTATATATGTATATATATATGTATATATATATATCTTAGTAATACTAATCCATAAGATAATATTTAATAATATATATAATTGTCCTTAATTATATATAAAATAATAATAATCTTTAATAATATATACAATAGTACTAATAATATAAATATAAAATAATAATAATAATCCTAATATATAAAATTATTATAATACGGTAATCCTTAATGATATATACAGTATAAGATAATGATAGTAATAATAGTAATAATCTAATATATAAAGCTGAATGTGTGTATGTATGTGTGTGTATGTATGTATGTATGTATGTCCGGGATTGGTATCTGCACCGTCGCAACTATAGCCACAAAATTTTGCACAGTCACACGTCTGGACCCCGAGAGCGTCATAGGCTATGTGCTATGTTGTGAGGCGAAATTTTAACCCTGCGCGTTCCAGTTCACCAAACAATTTTGCCCCTATCTACATAATGGGGAAAAAGTGACAGTTACCAGTTGACAGTTGTGAATGAGAGAGGCTTAATGATAGCACCAAAGACTAACACCATATACCAGCATATAGTCACTAAGGTGGGGCCCCAACATGAGATATTCACCACGCACGGGGACATGTATACACACCACACGCACACAAAGAGTAACAGCAAGTGTATAGTCGCTAAAGTGCTAGCCCCCAACATTGGATACTCACTACGCACCCGAACCCAAACACCACACAAAACACCACCAAAGGACACACACAACACAGAGACACACACACACAGCCCCAAGGGGACACACACACACCCTATAGCGACACATGCACTCACCCCACAGGGACACACACACACCATAAAGAGACACACATAACACAGACACACACACCACACAGACCCCCACCACAGGGACACACACACATAGCCACCCTATAGGGACACATGCACTCACCCCACAGGGACACACACACCACAAAGGGACACACACAAACACACACACACATACAGACCCCCCCACAGGGACACACACACATACACACCCTATAGGGACACATGCACTCACCCCTCGGGGACACACACAACACAGAGACAAAACACACCCCACACACAGACACACCCCCTTCCCCACAGGGACACACACACATATCACACCTATAGGGACACATGCACTCACCGCACAGGGACACACACACACACCACAAAGAGACACACACAACACAGATACACACACACACACCACACAGACCCCCCACAGGGACACACACACATAACCCTATAGGACACATGCACTCACCCCACAGGGACACACACACACCACAAAGAGACACAACAACAGAGACACACACCACACAGAGCCCCCCCACAGGGACACACATACATCATACAGACAGACACAGATGTGCACAAATCTCCTCACACAACTCACCTCATACGTCTGGTATCTTTATTTTCCAAACATAAACATCTTATTAAAAACAGCCAATGTGCAACACATGTGCCATATAGGGAATTAAGGCAGATGTCAGTCACGTGAGCTGTCTATTATGTGTATGTGTGAGGTAACATATACTGCCTGGCCAGGGGGAGGGTTTACTGTTGGCTGGAGATTTATTAGGCTGCCTATAGCAACCAATCACAGCTCAGCTTCTATTTTCCTACAGGTCATTAATATGACATATTGACATTTTATTTTGTTATAGCTAACAGCAGTTATTTATTAACCCGGGCGTAGTCCTTAAATATATATAAAATAATAATTATCCTTTATAATACATAAAATAATAATCCTTTAAAATATGTACAGTATAATATTAACATCGTAACAATCCATTCTATAATATATGATTATATATAATAATTAGAATTCTTAATAATACATAACATAATAATAATTCTTAAAAATATAATAATAATAGTATTTAATAATATATCAAATATAATAATATAATATACGATAATACTATTTAATAATATATACTGGTAATAATAATCCATAATATACAATAATATTCCTTAAAAATATATCAAATAATAATAATCATCCTTTATAATACAGAAAATAATAATCCTTAATAAAATATATAATAGTAATAATAATATAATATAACATTATATATAATAATCCTTAATAATATATAAAATAATAATATTCTTTAATAATATATAAAAACTAATATCCTTATATATATAAAATAGTACTAATAATATAAATGCTTAATAATATCTTAAATAATAATATTCCTTAATAATATATAATAAATAAAATATTGATGATAATAATCCTTAATAATGTATAAAATAATACATAAAGTAATAATGCCTTAATAATATACAAAATACTAATATAATAATAAAGAATAGGAATTGCCCGGCTGAGAGAGGCCTGTACTTACAAACATTTCCGTAGCCTCCATTTGCCCCTGAAATAGAAATAGTTTATTTATTATACAATATTTTCTAAAATGTATCAAGGTAATTAAATAGAAACTGGAGAAATCTCGGACAATAATGAACAATAATAGAACAAGAACCTCTATAACAACCTCGCTCCATAGTAACATAGCGCGGATATCGGGGGTCAGAACAAGACACCTCTCACTTCCGGGGTCTGAGACATGGAAAAGTCTGTTGGAATAATAACCACAAATATCACACAAAAAGGGACATCGAATAAAATCTAAAAAAAATGCAAGAAAAAGACTAGGGGTCATACACTGGGTAAATAAGTATTGAACACATCTCCGATTTTCTTAGTATCTGTGGCGTCCTGCAGAATTAGACGTCACAAATATCTGCAAATATCTGTAAACTCTGGTGATGTGAATCAGCTCTTTGGCCATTTTAATAACGCAGATGGGATCAGGGCGATGAGCTATTGGTGGTATGGTGGGTTAGCACCACCTATAGGAGAACTACTGAGCCCAGGAGGAACAACAGTGCTCTCCTAGGATTCAGTGATGCTGGAGAGAAATGACGCCAGTCAGAGCCTGTGCTGTTGTCACTGTTGGGACATAGCAGGATCTGTGCCGCGCTTGCGACAAAGTGTCCTGTAGTCCAGGTGGTGCCCCACTGCCAAACAACAACAATTAGTGATCAGCAGAGAAGAGGTGAGGGTGTGTGGAGAGCTGCCAGGAGGAGAGTTGTCAGCAGTGCAAAGAAACTGAAGTACTTTCTGTAAGCCTGAGATACCATGGAAGCCAAGGTCCGTGGAGAGGAGAAGGTTAAAAGCATAGTATAGAGCCATAACCAGCGGGAGTGAGGAGAGCTGCGACACACTGCCAAAAAGAGAGCTGAAGTACTTTCCTGTAAGCCTGGGTACCATGGAAGCCAAGGTCCAGGTGGAGAGGAGAAGGTTAAAAGCATAGTATAGAGCCATAACCAGCGGGAGTGAGGAGAGGTGCGAGAACTGAAAAGCTGAAGTACTTTCCTGTAAGCCTGAGGACCATGGAAGCCAAGGCCAGGTGGAGAGGAAAGGTTAAAGTGTGATAGAGTCATAACCAGTGGGAGTGAGGAGAGCTGAGACCCACTGCCAAAAAGTGAGCTGAAGTACTTTCCTGTAATCCTGAGGTACCATGGAAGCCAAGGTCCAGGTGGAGAGGATAAGCTCAAGGTGGAGTATAGAGCCAGAACCAATGGGAGTGAGGAGAGCTGAGACACACTGCCAAAAAGAGAGATGAAGTACTTTCCTGTAATCCTGGGGTACCATGGAAGCCAAGGTCCAGGTGGAGAGGAGAAGTTTAATGGTGGAGTATAGAGCCATAACCAGCGGGAGTGAGGAGAGCTGCGACACACTGCCAAAAAGAGAGCTGAAGTACTTTCCTGTAAGCCTGAGGTAACATGGGAGCCAAGGTCCGGGTGGAGAGGATAAGCTTAAGGGTGGAGTATAGAGACATAACCAGCGGGAGTGAGGAGAGCTGCGAGACACTGCCAAAAAGAGAGCTGAAGTACTTTCCTGTAAGCCTGAGGTACCATGGAAGCCAAGGTCCAGGTGGAGAGGAGAAGTTTAGGTGTTTTATAGAGTCATAACCAGCGGGAGTGAGGAGAGCTGCGATACACTGACAGAGAGAGCTGAGTTCCTCACACCATCAGAGGCTGCAAGTCCATATGTTGAAATGTGGAAAGACGTATTCATCACCACCAACATATACTGCTCAGTAAACTTGAGTCCTATTATGTTGCACCTGAAGTCTGGTCATCATTTATTGAGAGCCTCTGATCCTGCACACCCAGCCACAACCTTAACACCCCTTTACTATTCCGATGAGGACGGCCTACCAGCCGGAGGGACAGCCATGACAGTTGGCTGCCATTATACCCCGACTCAGTGGAGGCCGACCCAGACATAAATATATCCCTAAAGATGCTATTGACATGAATTTCTCACCAGATGTCAGTAACAACCCATCCAATTCACACAGGCAATGAAATAAAACCATAGATGTCTATAAATTATGTGTAATAATGAGAAATTATACAGGTAAAAAGTATTGAACACATGAAAAAGAGAGGTGGAAAGTCCTGACACCAGCTGAAATTTATCAGTAATTAAAAAGCAATCTTGACAGTTAGTGACAAATAATATCAGCTGGTTCATCTGACGGACAATAAAAAGGCGTCTCATTACCAAGGGGCCACACAAGAAACATCTCATGATGAGTAAAACAAGTGAGCCGTCTTAGAACCATCACAGTCTTATTGTTACAAAAATACTGATAACATTGGTTACAGAAGAAAGTTTAAACTACTGAACGCTCCTGTAAGCTTTGTTGGGGTCAAAATCTAGAAGTGGAAAGAACATAAAGTCACTATAAACCGGCCATGATCAGGTGCTCCCCACAAGATTTCACACAGAGGAGGGAAAAGATTAGGGTAAGGCCACACTGCCCTCAGACCAATGTTACAGAATGAGTGAGGACAGATTACCGTGTGTCGTCTGCTTTTTTCTCATCCAGATTTTGGATGAGAAAAAAGTTGCAGCATGCTGCGACAGTGTGCGAGTCACGGACCGCACACGAACCATCCAAGAGGCATCCGTATTTTTTCACGGATACATTATCATTCTGTCTATCATTGCAGCCTTATAAGAAGAGTTGTCCAAGAGCCAAAAACACCTGTGGAGATCGACAAAGAAAAACAGTGTAATGCACTCTCCCTCCATGGCCTGTATGCATGCTCCTGTATGCACGCTCCTGTATGCATGCTCCAGTATGCACGCTCCTGTGTGCACGCTCCTGTACGCACGCTCCTGTACGCACACCCCTGTATGCACTCTCCTGTATGCACTCTCCTGTATGCACGCTCCTGTGTGCACGCTCCTGTGTGCACGCTCCTGTATGCACGCTCCTGTATGCACGCTCCTGTATGCATGCATCTATATGCACGCTCCTGTATGCACGCTCCTGTATGCACGCTCCTGTATGCACGCTACTGTATGCACACTCCTGTATGCATGCTCCTGTATGCACACTCCTGTATGTACGCTCCTGTATGCACTCTCCTGTATGCACACTCCTGTATGCATGCTCCTGTATGCACGCTCCTGTATGCACGCTCCTGTGTGCATGCTCCTGTACACACGCTACTGTATGCACACTCCTGTATGCACAATCCTGTATGCACACTCCTGTATGTACGCTCCTGTATGCACGCTCCTGTATGCACGCTCCTGTATGCATGCTCCTGTATGCATGCATCTATATGCACGCTTCTGTATGCACACTCCTGTATGCACGCTCCTGTATGCACGCTACTGTATGCACACTCCTGTATGCATGCTCCTGTATGCACACTCCTGTATGTACGCTCCTGTATGCACTCTCCTGTATGCACACTCCTGTATGCATGCTCCTGTATGCACGCTCCTGTATGCACGCTCCTGTGTGCATGCTCCTGTACACACGCTACTGTATGCACACTCCTGTATGCACGATCCTGTATGCACACTCCTGTATGTACGCTCCTGTATGCACGCTCCTGTATGCACGCTCCTGTGTGCATGCTCCTGTACACACACTACTGTATGCACACTCCTGTATGCACGATCCTGTATGCACACTCCTGTATGTACGCTCCTGTATGCACACTCCTGTATGTATGCTCCTGTATGCACGCTCCTGTGTGCATGCTCCTGTACACACACTACTGTATGCACACTCCTGTATGCACTCTCCTGTATGCACGCTCCTGTATGCATGCTCCTGTATGCACGCTCCTGTATGCACGCTCCTGTGTGCATGCTCCTGTACACACGCTACTGTATGCACACTCCTGTATGCACGATCCTGTATGCACACTCCTGTATGTACGCTCCTGTATGCACACTCCTGTATGTACGCTCCTGTATGCACGCTCCTGTGTGCATGCTCCTGTACACACGCTCCTGTGTGCATGCTCCTGTACACACGCTCCTGTATGCACACTCCTGTATGTATGCTCCTGTATGCACGCTCCTGTGTGCATGCTCCTGTACACACGCTCCTGTATGCACACTCCTGTATGTACGCTCCTGTATGCACTCTCCTGTACACACGCTCCTGTATGCACACTCCTGTATGTACGCTCCTGTATGCACTCTCCTGTATGCACGCTCCTGTATGCACGCTCCTGTATGCACGCTCCTGTATGCACGCTCCTGTATGTACGCTCCTGTATGCACGCTCCTGTGTGCACGCTCCTGTACGCACGCTCCTGTACGCACGCTCCTGTACGCACGCTCCTGTATGCACGCTCCTGTATGCACGCTCCTGTTTGCACGCTCCTGTTTGCACGCTCCTGTATGCACGCTCCTGTATGCACGCTCCTGTATGCACGCTCCTGTGTGCATGCTCCTGTACACATGCTCCTGTATGCACACTCCTGTATGTACGCTCCTGTATGCACGCTCCTGTGTGCATGCTCCTGTACACACGCTCCTGTATGTACGCTCCTGTATGCACACTCACCATGCAAGATTCCATTGTTGAACAAAAAGCAGGTTCAAGAGCATTTCAAGTTTACTCAACTTTTAGACAAGTCTGGCATTGTCCACACACCTGCGCTTCAGTATATAGCGCTTCTTGCGCTAAATACTTAGATTTTGGCAGAGAAGCGCAGGTGCGTGTATGCGGCCGCTTTCAGCAGACGCTGTCCCTGGTTACCCGATGTGTATCGTGGTAACCAGTTCATACAGCAGCCTGCATAGTATGCGCTTATCGCGAGCGCACAGGGAAACGCTGCTTGCAGCGTTTCCCTGTGCGCTCGCAATAAGCAGTGACTATGCAGGCTCCTGTATGAACTGGTTACCACAATACACATCGGGTAACCAGGGACAGCGTCTGCTGAAAGCGGCCGCATACACGCACCTGCGCTTCTCTGCCAAAATCTAAGTATTTAGCGTAAGAAGCGCTATATACTGAAGCGCAGGTGTGTGGACAATGCCTCTGTGAAATACTGGAGAATATAGTCTGGTCAGATGAGACCAACATTGAACTCTTTAGAGGCCATAATGCACATCATGTTTGGAGGCCAAAAGGCAAATCACCCCCAAAACACCAACAACAATGAAGTGTGGAGGTGGGAACATCATGGTGTGCGGCTGATTATCAGCATACGGCACTAGAAAACTTCATATAAGGCTAGTGTAGACACACTAGAGTTAGGTTTCCGTTCAGGAGGGTCCGTTAAAAAGATCTGGCTGCATTAACGCAACATAACCATAATGGATCGATGCGT
Source organism: Allobates femoralis (assembly GCA_033576535.1). Lineage (NCBI taxonomy): Eukaryota > Metazoa > Chordata > Amphibia > Anura > Aromobatidae > Allobates > Allobates femoralis. Next base: position 850,885,581 of record JARQOC010000003.1, on the reverse strand, counting down.
TACCTCTGCCAATGTAATCCTATGGGTGACGGACCCCCGATCGGTGTCAAAGTGCCAGAGTTTGAAACCTTGCGCTATTTCCAAGCGCATCACATGATGCGGAGGCGCACGTCATGTGATGTGCTTGAACATAGCACGAGTTTTCAAACTCCAACACTTAGATGCCAGCGATTGACAGCGCTCGGGGGTCTGTCACCCATAGGAGTGCATTGGCAGCGTTACCATTATGGCAACAGTGCGTTAATGCTGCCAGATACTATCTGCTAGAATGGCCGAGCCGATCACCGGAGCTGAATCCAATAGAAAATGTCTGGAAAGAACTAAAGTTCGAAAATCATAGAAGGATCCATGGGACCTGCAGGAGGTGAAGAGTGCTTGTGTGGAAGAATGGGCCAAAATCCACCTGAGCAATGTAGTGTCTCTATACAGGAGGAGTCTGCAGCTTCATCACCAACAAAGGCCGAAGGACCAAGGATTAAATACATTTTAAGACCGTGGTCAATACTTTTTCCTGTGTCATTTCTCATTATTACACATAATTTATGGATATCTATGATGATTTGTTTGCCTGTATGGATTGGATGGGTTGTTCCCGAGATCTGGTGAGAAATTCATGTCAATAGCAGCTTTAGAAATATATTTACTTATGAACTTGATGTTGTGTTCAATACCTATCATAGGGGGTATACAGAGAGGGCAGCAGTACTGCTGCTGGCTATATACACAATAGAGAATACACAATAGAGATTGTTTTGGGCTCTTTACACAATAGAGACTGCTGCTGGCTGTATATACAATAGAGAATACACAACAAAAGAGACAGCTGTGTGCTGTATACAGATTAGAGACTACTTCTGGCTTTATACACAATAGAGAACACACAATAGAGACTGTTGCTGGCTGTATACACAATAGAGACTGCTGTGGGATGTACACCCAATGATGACGACTGCAGACTGTATGCACAATGGAGACGGCTGTGGGCTGGATGCACAATAGACGGCTGCTGGCTATATGCACAATATATGGCTGCTGGCTGTATGCACAATAAAGTCGGCTGCTCGCTGTATGCACAATAGACGGCTGCTGGCTGTACAAAAAATGAAGACGGATGCTGTCTGTATGCACAATAGATGGCTGCTGACTGTATGCACAATAGACGGCGGCTGGCTGTATGCACAATAGATGGCGACTGGCTGCATGCACAATAGACAGCTGCTGACTGTATACAGAATAGACAACTGCAGGTTGTATGCACAATAGATGGCTGCTGGCAGTATTCACAATTGGCGGCTGCTGGCCATATGCACAATAGAGATGGCTGCTGGCCATATTCCCAATGCAGATGGCTGCAGGCTGTATACACAATGGAGATGGCTGCAGGCTGTATACACAATGGAGATGGCTGAAGGCTGTATACACAATGGAGATGACTGCAGGCTGTATACACAATGGAGATGACTGCAGGCTGTATACACAATGGATATGACTGTAGGCTGTATGCACAATTGTGATGGCTGCGAGCAGGATGCACAATAGACGGCTGCAGGCTGTAAGCACAATGGAGGGCTGCTGACTGTATGCACAATAGATGGCTGTTGGCCGTATGCATAATATTACCGGCTGTTGACCGTATGCATAATAGATGGCTGCTGGCAATATACACAATAGGCAGCTATTGGCCGTATAAACAAAAGACGGCTGCTGGCCGTATACGCAATAGACGGCTGCTGACCAATAGATGGCTGGTGACTCTATATCTGAAATACACTGCCCTATATTGAACCCAAAGATCCATGCTCTACACATACAGTATATATAGACATACAATGTAGTGCGGTCCTGTATATACAGTATAGTGCTGAGTAGAAACAGACAGACAGAGACAGACAGGACATCCATCATATTCACCAGACATTTTCAAATCCTATTGGGGCGCTGTGTGCTGACTCACGGTTTGTACTGCACATGTGCTTGCACAGTTCAAACTTGGCCAAGCCTCACATCACTAAAGATGTCAGTCTCGGTCAGCTGGGCTCCCTCTGCTTCGGCCATGGAGGTGATTGACAGGAGAGGGGGTGGGGCCCTTGGGAATGGAATGGAGCCCGGGTGCTGGGTTAATGAAGCACTAAGTCATTACCCCAATCTCCTCCAGGCACCTCATAGGAGTCAGAGCAGTCATACCCTGACGACAGCCCTGGGGCTGCAGTCCAGAGACAGAAGGGTCAAAGCCACGAGGTCGGGAAAAGGACAAATCATAGCCTAGACAGGGAGCTGGGTCAAAACCAAAATGGCAGCAACTTACAAGACAGGAAACTAGTCAGGCAAACCAAAAGCTATATCTGGCAGCTTCCAGCAGAAAGCTGAAGGCTTTATTAGGGTGTGGTGCTTTCCAAAAGGCTGAAGCCCGGAGCTGATGGCTTCAGCTGGACAGCACACACACACTCTGTCAGTCTGTCCGGTGGAGAGAAGAAACAAAAGGGCCAAAGCAGTTTACGGGTTGAACAACGATACATAGATACAGGCATCAATAATACTGTCCCTAAAAAAGTCATTTGCAGTTTATAAAATGTTACATTAGAGATTATCGTTATTTCGGCTTCTATAAGATCGATCTTCCTACAGAGCGTCCATCCATCAAGTCACCATGGCTCGAGATCTAACTGAAGACCGTTAAATAATAATAATAATAATAATAAGTATAAAATCCTACACATAATCCTAGTAATGATGTAACATACCACATTCAGCATGTCCAGGGTGAGCGGAACGTCCTGCGTTTGCTGTTTCACGTGTTTGCCATTAATTACTTCAGTGTAGAAAACCTGCGAAAGAGAAGATGAGAAATATAACGTCGGCCGCAAATAATCGTTCATTAAACTTCACAGATAATAGCAGCGAACGTGACGAAGGCGTCGGGTTATTAACTTGCTAGGAAACTTATTATAACTTAAATATTTAATATATTAATATCGCCCCCGTGGGATGCCACATCCCAAACATCATCATTAAGGATATTAAAGAAAAAGATGAACAAATAAAAAAAGTGTTAAAACCTCGAATCTATTAAGGCTGTAAATTCATAGTGGGGGCAGAGGTTTACGGAGGGTCCCAATAGGGGGGTCCCCTTTGTGATATCACGGAAGTGAGTTGTGATAGCTGTAAAAACACCTGGCACTACAAAAGTATCAAGAATAATTTAAGGCATTTATTTAAAAAAATCAAGTAATGTTTCGACCCTAAGTCCTGGGTCTTCATCAGCCATAGATTTCTGCAGGAAAAACAGAGTGCAGTATGGCACGTATGGTAAAGGGATGTGGCGCCCCCGAAGGTTCAGTCGCCACAGAGGTACTGCACCTTAGCCAGAGTTGTGGTACCCCCACCCCAGGTAAGGAAGGGACGCTATCTGGTACCCACACGCCTGTACTTAACACTAGCCAGTAGAAACATCTATAAGGAGTTCTGTCAGGGAGTCTCTGAGGAGATGGAATCTAGTCCAGTCAGGAGTTCTATCCAGAAGGAGAGGGGGCCGTGTAGGAACTCGGGACACGGGAAGTGAGTAATATACCCATGGGGCCCACATCCATTGCCGGTCGCAGGCAAGTGGAGGGACCAGGGCCGCAGAGGGTACCAAGCCCAGACTAGTTGAGGGACTACAGGACTCAGCTTATAATCTGGAGGCGACTGTGACTTTAGGTACAGCTGCAAAATCCACACTTAATCGCTAAGAAGGCGGCCGCATAGGGCCAAGGGACTCAAAGGAGCTTACCCGTGAGGGTCCGAGGCCATTGGATCAGGATCTGAGTGTAAGGTGCCGGCCAGCGAGTGCCAGTCCTGAGGTGCCGAGCCACCTTGTGGAGACGGCCGCCTCCACCACCAGAGGAGAGAGGGTACTGTGGGATCCAGGGAGGGAGGCGGCCTGCTCCATGATGGAAAAGGGAGTTTCCAGCAATTGTGTGGGCCCTGCAGCATCTGGGCCCCCTCAGCGGTTACACACGGTCCACGTGACGAATGGTAGGTTGCTGCGCTGGAGCCTTGCGCTCCAGGAACTCAACTTCATCATTAGCCACAAGAGTGACCATGACCACGGTAACACTGACAGGTTATACCGCCAAGGGGAGGTAGCGGACGGGCGCACGGGGAAAAACAGGAATGTGCTGCCCCCTAGCGCCCTCTAAATGAGGGAGGTGTGATGATTAAGCCATATTTGATGATGATTAAGCAAAATTTGTAAGGAATATTGCCATATTCCCCAGATTCCATTTCATCCCAGAAAGCAATAGTTGTCTGTTCAGATAAGACACATCTCACTCATAAAGAGATAAGCCCCCACCCTTGGAAGCGAGAGGCAATCTACCTCTGGCAAGTAGTAGATTACTTAGCATGAAGATGCCATCCAACAGGCCATACAATAGGGCAGCTAGGTAAAGGATGACTCCCTGCTGGGATTTGCAGAAAGATGACAAATCCAATTTCCATGTAATGCCAGTGGGAAGGAAATCCTTTCTGCAACTCAGACTGACCGGAGACGTGAATATAACGTTAATATCTCATGAGCCGTGCTGTCTATAAACATGGCAAGCATAGATATGTGATCGTGACATTCAGACAGTCACTGCACATCGTTTTACATATGTGTGGGATGACTGTAAGCCATCTACACGTAATATTGGCTAGTAGGCTGCTCTCAGAATAGTCATTGTTCCTATCCAGACGAAGATAAAATCATAACTGAAAATATGAAAGCATTGTCTTCCGTCGGGGATGCTCACAGACAAGGCTAGGGCAGATAATAAAGTGTGGATACCTATATCTCCCCCTCAGAGGGGTGGGAATTGTGAGACAGCCCAGAGGTGCGAGATGGGTGGAGACAGGGGTCAGCCCATAATGTATAAAAATTATCTGCCCCATCTCCATATTGTATTTCTTCTGAAGAGGCATTATTATTCCACCAAAGCCAGAGATTACCCCAGGAACAGATTGGCATCACGCCGCCCTTGTGGTGCCATCAGCATTAAGGTAACTGATTACATGTGTGTGTAATTCTGTGTATTCCATTTACCCTTTTATTGGCATATCTGACTGTAATATTTGTAACATCTGAATAATAACTGTAAATATTAATATCTAGTGTACCATTAGGGTGATTAAATATATAAATGTAATCTTGAGTTGCTCTTTTTATCTTGATCAAGCATTCCCACGTCCGTGTGCTCATATAACGCTACCTGGGTTGGTTTCTGACCCAATATAAGCCCGACCACGGACCGGACTTATATTAAACTAGAAGCTGGTGGCAGCATTTGTGCTTGGGTTTATCCAGGGTCTCCATCAGTGATGGGGTGGGGGAGATTATATGCGCGTCTGGCTAAGGACTAGAAGACATATACCACACTCACTGAGACGCGCCTTAATAAACCAGCACAGACAGGGCAGCTGCGGCCCTTCTTTATCCTCAGGCAGTTCTCTGACTAACCTGGGTTTAACAGGAGGCGCTGTGGAGCTGCCATGTTCGGTGGCGGATACACCACATACATAAATAGGGGGTACCGGTCAAGTGCCACCAATCTACCTGGGAGCGGCTGGAGCCCTGGCTCGGAGGACACAGTACCTGACTGGTTGTTGAAACCAAGAACTGTGAGTAAACTGTGGAAATTGCACCCCGCTGTGTCCTCAGTTTATTACTGCGTCACCTGCCTTGTACAACATTGATAACATCAGCCATTAGACTTTATGATTGCCCTGGGGCCACGCTCTACCTGGGGAGATCGATAGCAACTCTGCTGCGCCACCAACCGCCCAAGTGGATTTGAACCGCAGCATCGGCCATCCACCTAATTGCCGAGAACCACGAGTGGCGTCACGACAATAATCCCCAAAAACCTGCCCTTTTGTATTGACCGCCCAAGGTCCACGGACCAGGTTACGCCACCATGACTACCCCAAAGCATCAACTGGCTAGGTACCGAGTAACCCACCGCCCTCGGGGGCGAGTCAGGGAATTCTCACAAGCTGTAAGTTACTGATGTGTCTCCAATACAGATAGAAAGAGATGAGGCTTCTCCTTTTAATCTTTATTCATCCATGTCTCAATCATAGCCGTATTAACTTTTAGTAGGAGCACGCACCATCACTTTGACTAAATGACTTCTCGCCTGAGCTAGGAGGGAATCCGATTCCTGATCATAGCAGATTCCTGTAGCCCCCACTAGGGGGAGCCAGATTAGATTCTATTTTTCTGTATGCATGAGTGAACGGATGCCAAGTATTAGGCGCAAAACAGGGGTGACGAAGGGGAAGGTATGGAAAGAAGACCCTGGCGATAGGTAGAGGAGTCACCTCCTGAAACTCACCTGTGTCTGTACCCTGAACTCCCCAACATCCCTATACAGGTCCTTCCCCCCCCCATCGTCATCACATGTCCAAGCCCTCTTTCACCCTCAACTAACCCTGGTGAGTGCAGGGACACAGGGTGGTGATGACGGGGAATGGTATGGAAGGAAGGCCCTGGCAATAGGGAGAGGGGTCACAGACTCTCCCTTGTCTATACCCTGAGCCCCCTAACATCCATATATGGGTCCTTTTCCCTGTTGTCATCACGAGTCCAGGCACTCTTTCACCTTCAATTAACCATGTTGAGTGCGGCGCAACACAGGGGTGATGACGGGGCTAGTATGGAAGGAAGGCGTTAGTGATAGGGAGAAGTCAAAGTCCTTCACCCTGTCGCCACCCTGTGCCTAGGCCCTCTCTCACCCTGTATTCTGACTAGTGTGCAGGCTGGCAAAGATGCTAGTCTCACCTTTACAATAATACAACAAAGATAAAGGAACACAGACAGAGGGGAAAATAGACACAAAAAGATACACAACAAAACTCCTCAATTGCAGTATACCGCCAGCTGAAATAGTCACCACTCCGACTTCGTCCAGAAACAAGCTCCCTCCACAGTGGTCAGCATAGAATGAGATTCTATCACCAGCGTCAGCTAACCAGCAGGGGCATACCTACAATAGGTGCAGGGGCATACCTACAATAGGTGCAGGGGCATACCTACAATAGGTGCAGGGGCATACCTACAATAGGTGCAGGGGCTGCAATAGGTGCAGGGGCATACCTACAATAGGTGCAGGGGCTGCAATAGGTGCAGGCCCCAAAAGTCCTTTGGCCAATAGAAAACAACTAATCCTATTAAAAATGTGCTATAATTGTGGACCCCGTTGGAGCTTTAGCATTGAGGACCATGAGCTACACCTTATGCCACTTCTGACCAGACATGTGACTCTTTATAGGGAAGGGGAGTGGTTACAAAATGCTAAACCTGAGATTAGACTGCAAAGAGCAACCAGTCAGGAAAGGGTCCTGAACCCTGCAATTCTAGAAGAATTTAAGTACATTGAAAAACATAGACTTTCATATGGCTAGGTTAACCTAAGATGGCCAACCTGTCAGAGTTCTCTCAAGGATAGGAGCCACTCATGACACATGTGTAGCTCCCCCTAGTGGTGGCTTAAGAGTTTACAGAACACAATGTTTACATCTGTGTTTAGAATATTTACAAAGAAAAGATGCAAAATCCAAATGATGGTGAGGCCGGATCATCCAAAGTTCAAGAGGGGTTCAGAAGTTAAAGGGGTTGACAAGAAGAAGAAAAAAAATGTCTGCTACTTATATTTTCAGGCTCAAATTACAGCTTAGCTCCACTGAAGTGAATGGGAGAAGCTGTGTAGCACCCGCATCTCCACAGCAAGGAAATGAATGGCCACAGTGTACTCACCTCTCCAGTGGTCCCGCGGTGTCTGCCCAGGCTCTGTCTACTGTTTCCTGCACCCAGGGCTCAGGTTTCCTGTGAGCGCACTTTGGTCGTGCACATGACATGTTCATCTTTCTTAAAGGGCCAGCATACCTTACCCAAAAGTGCTTCTCAGCCTATGGCTGAGAAGCACAGAGTATTTAAGGCACCTTCCCCATATGGGAGGTGCATGAGCAATGTGATCTTTGCCTTAGAGGCATACTGCTATTTGTACCTTATCTAACCTGGTTCTGTTCCTACTCCCACTATGTCTCCCAAAATTAAGTAGGACAGGTTGAAAAAGCATGCTCCAGTGCCATCCTTGCCAGTCTGAACTTGCCTTGCTGCCATTCCATCAGTGCTGTACAGGCTGCAGCTGTAACCTCTGTGCCTGTCAGTACCTGTCTAGCGGCTGTACCTACTGCTGCCGTACCCACTGCATCACTCCTACCAGCCATACGGCTGGACCTATATGTACCAGAGACTATTCTTGCCCATGGAGCTCGACCCCTGGAGCTGTCATGTTGCAGGCTGGCACTGGTGGAATGGCAGCAAGGCAAGTTCAGACTGGCATGGATGGTACGGCAGCAGGCTTTTTCAAGCTGGCCCAGATGATATTGGTGGACCTAGCGGGAGTGGAAACAGAAACGGGTTAGATTAAGCACAAAAAGCATCATGTCTCTAAGGCATAGACCACATTGCTCAGGCACCTCCCCAATGTGGAAGGTGCCTTAAAGGCAGTGTGCGTCTCAGCCGGAGGCTGAGAAACACTTCCAGTCCTTTAGGAAAGGTGGGAATGTTGTGTGCGCGACCTAAGTGCGTTCACAGGAAACCTAAGCAGCGTGCAAGGAGAAGCAGACGGAGCCCGGGCAGACACCGCAGGACCACCGGAGAGGTGAGTACACTGCATTCACCGGTCTCGATGCTGTGGAGATGCAGGCATTATACATCTTCTCCCGTTCACTTCAATGGAGCTGAGCTGCGACTCGAACCTGAAAATACAAGTGGTAGCCATTTTTACCCTATCCCCTTTAACCCCCCTGAAACTTTGGAGGATCTGGCCATCATTTCAACTTTGCAACTTTTCTTTGTAACTTCTATATCTGAGGCTCTAGAGAAGACTCAGTGGGTCCACTCCCGGATATTAGCCCCATGTTTTAGCTATTTCTTCTCATTTATGACATCGATGTATCCTAATCAATCACGGGATGGTCACTGATGTTGTGATGTAGATGGTGTTACACATTCTTAGATAATGATGAGGGGGGGAGGGGGAAGTCTTCTAGATACTCGGCGATCTTTCTTCTTTCATCTTTCCGTCAGCCCATTCCGGCTACATCCTCTTATTGATTAGTCTGTCTGCCCCATTGTTACTAATTAGGTGGAAATTGTCATCAAAGTTGCAGCAGGAGGGTCTGGAGGGACCCCGGATCTCCTCTCTAAGCGTTACCTCCAGGGGATAAACTCATTTTCTGCAGCAATAAATGGCAGCGCTCTACGCGACCCATCTCTGGGCTTCGATCCGCACAGAACGGCTCCGGCTAATGATTCTCTGCAGGTAAAAATCCTCCGTGTTTGGAATTTTGCTCCCTTTCTCGTGTAACTTCCAGCACCTGTAATTTATGATATCATTTGTCATCAATAGATGTAATTGGTCTCCTGCCCGCAGCCAATTCTAATGCCCGGAGGAGGGGAAGGGGGTGTACAGTTAATTTTTTACAGCGGCTCCTTCTGATAATTTATTAACCCTGTCCTTCATTTTGTTTGGTTTCGGGTTGAATTTATCGGAGCGCTTGGAGTTTATGTAGATGGGCTTTAAATATGGCGCCCTGAGAAACGAAGAAGATGAGAAAATGTATCGAGAGAGTCCACAGACGTCGTAAAACACTCGACTCCATCACTTCTTATAAGACATTTGGATAGAGCCGAAACTAGGTTATCTCCTATACTTGTCTATTAACTGAGCAATCACTTAAAGGGGACTTTTCACTTGTCATACAAATTATGATTTTTTACCCGATGCAAATCCCACTGTTCTCCTGAATCCGGTGATATTTTTCTTTTGTCCCTGCTCCTCTCTGTTCCTGAGATACGGCCATTTCTTCTTGACTTTCTTTAGGCAAATGTTTATGATTTTTAAGACTACGCCCACAAAAGACCACACCCTAACAAGGTCTAACAAGACTAGATTTATATACAAAGAAGATGGGGCCGTATCTCAGGAACAGAGAGGTGCAGGAACAAAAGAAAAACATTGCTGGATTCAGAACAGCGAGATTTACACCTGGTAGTCACTTAAAGGGGACTTTTCACTTGTCATACAAATTATGATTTTTTACGTGGTGTAAATCCTGCTGTTCTCCTGAATCCGGCGATATTTTTCTTTTGTCCCTGCTCCTCTCTGTTTCTGAGATACGGCCATTTCTTCTTGACTTTCTTTAGGCAAATGTTCATGATCTTTAAGACCACGCCCACAAAAGACCACACCCTAACAAGGGTCTAACAAGACTAGATTTATATACAAAGAAGATGGGGCCGTATCTCAGGAACAGAGAGGTGCAGGAACAAAAGAAAAACATCGCTGGATTCAGGAGAACAGCGGGATTTACACCAGGTAATCACTTAAAGGGGACCTTTCACTTGTCGTAGAAATTATAATTTTTTACATGGTGTAAATGCCGCTGTTCTCCTGAATACGGCGATGTTTTTCTTTTGTTCCTGTGCCTCTCTGTTCCTGAGATACAACCCCGTCTTCTTGTCTTGTGTGGGATGTTTAAGACCACGCCCACAAAAAAGGAGTTGAAGACCACGCCCATTTGTCTAACAAGACTAGATTTTTATACAAAGAAGATGGGGCTGTATTTCAGGAACCAAGAGGCGCAGGAAGAAAAGAAAAACATCACCGGATTCAGGAGAATGTCAGGATTTAAACCAGTGCAATCGCTTAAAGGGGAACCTTTCACTTGTTGTAGAAATTATATTTTATTTACTTGATGTAAATCCCGCTGTTCTCCTGAATCAGGTGGTGTTTTTCTTTTGTTCCTCTGCCTCTCCATTCCTGAGATAAGGCCCCATCTTCTTGTCTTGTGCGTGAACTTTAAGACCACGCCCACAAGAAGGAGTTGAAGACCACACCCATTTCACTAACAAGACTAGATTTTTATACAAAGAAGAATGGGCCATATCTCAGGAACCGAGAGGCGCAGGAACAAAAGAGAAACATCACCGGATTCAGGAGAACAGAAGGATTAATACCAGGCAATTACTTAAAGGGGAATGTTCGCTTGCCCCAGCAATAAATATATAGATTTTACCTGGTGTAAATGCCACTTAATCCAACAGTGTTTTGTCCCTGCCCCTCTCTGTTCCTGCGATATGGCCTCTTCTTCTTGTTTATGTGCATGATTTTTAAGACAACGCCCACTAAAAGGAGTTGAAGACCACGCCCATTTGTCTAACAAGACTAGATTTATATAAAGAAAAGATGTGTCCATATCTCAGGAATGGAGAGGCGCTGGAACAAAAGAAAAACATTGTCGGATTCAGGAGAACAGCGGCATGCACACCAGGTTAAAAAATGACATATGAATGGCAAGTGACAGGTTTGCATTAAAGGAAATGTCTTTATGTCTCTACACTTAACTTCCTTTAGGATGTGAATGTTGATGAGGATCATATGTTAAATCCCTATGACAACTATGAATGGCAGGAAGAGGCGTTATCATAGGGAGAAGAACTCCCTTGTCACCATTCCGTTTTATAATCACATGTGACTGTCTTTGGGATGTGGGTACTGATGAGGACGGTGATTTGGAATCCTATGACAACTATAATTGCACAGGGAGCGGGAATATCACGAGCGGAACACCACAATCACTTTTTTTCTATACTTAAGTTCCTTCATTAGTGATTATTATTGGGGATGGCGTCTTGAATCCTTATAACATCTATGAATGTACTGGATTCACTTATAGCTTTGCAGCAGAAATACAAGGCTGTCACTTAGATTTCAGCTATCACTTATATTTCGCCTATCTCTTAGTTCAACTGTCATCTTAAACTTCAGCTACCACTTAGACTTCTGCCGTCACTTGATGACTGTCAGCTTAAATTTTGGCTGTCACTTAGATTTCGACTGTCACTTATATTTGGGCTATCGCTTAGATTTGGCCGTCACTTAGTCTTGGCTGTCACTTAGATTTAGTCTGTCACTTAGATTTGGGCTATCACCGAGATTTCAGCTGTCATCTTAAATTTCGGCTTTCAGTTAGATTTCGGCTGTCACTTAAGATTTGGGCTACCAATTAGATTTCAGCCATCACTTAGATTTCAGCTGTCAATTAGATTTTGACTGTCAGCCTAAATTTTGTCTGTCACTCAGATTTTGGCTATCACTTAGATTTCTGCTGTCAATTAGGTTTTAGCTGTCACTTAGACTTCAACTGTTACTTTGACTTCAGCTATTACTCCGATTTTGGCTGTCACTTAGATTTCGGCTGTCACTAATATTTCATCTGTCACTTAGCTATCAACCGTTAACTTACACTTCGCCTGTCACTTAGATTTCACCTGTCACTTAAACTTTGGCTAAAACTTAGATTTCAGCTGTCACTTAGATTTCGCCTGTTACTTAGATTTCGGCTGTCACTTACACTTCGCCTGTCGCTTATGAGTCGGGCCGGCAGGGAAGGGGTTACTCGGATACCGGGATGGCGGGGAAGGGAATCACGGCTGGTCGGTTTCCGGTTCTGTGCCCTGGGCACTCAATTGACTGATGGGGGTGATGATGATGGGAACTTGGGGATAGGGAAACATGACGCCACCTGTGGAACCTGGTAATGTGGTTACCAGCGCTGCAGCCGGGCACTGAGGTGATGGTGAAGCAGCTTCGGTAGTACAGCTCCTCACAGGCGGAGCTTTACCTCAGGGCAGCGGGGAGGATGAGGGGAGTCGTAGTCCTTTGCTCTGTGGTGCTGTAGTGGCCTCCCAGGTGACAAATAATTGATGCAAGAGACCAGATTAGCTCCAACAGTTGTTTACTGGCACCAGGTGGATAAGGCACACGGTACAGTCGGGCTCACCGGGGGTTGTAGCTGCGGATTTTGGAGGCTTTTCCACAGTCTGTCAGAGGTGTCTCTACAATAACTTTCTTGGTCTGTGTTTTGCTGTAGATCTCCTGTCAACCACACGAAAGAGCCCGATCGCCGGTCCCCAGGTCTGTTACTAAAAGGTACTTCTGACCCCTTTCCGGTACGGACGGGAGCGATGAGAAGACAATCCTCCCGCCACCGGTATTCAGTCCTTTCACTTGTTAGTGTCTTGGACCCACTTTGGTACAGAGGTGGGATTTAGTCTTGTGGTGTTGCGGCTCCTATGTTAGGCCCAAAGCCTGCCGGTCTGCGGTTTGGGATGAACCATTAACTAACCGCCTCGATTCCGGTTTACCGGTGTTGACCTGGACTCTCCACCCGGCTCCAACCAGTCCTGGAGTGTCCCCCTTCCTTGTCTGGGTCACCTCTCTCCTTAGAGGTGCCCTCATGTCACGACCGCAGGGTCCCCTGTGTCCGTCCGTTCTCCTCTTCTGTCACCGTCTGACTGCCTTGTGTGTAACTGTCACTCACGTCTTCCCGCTCTTCTAGGCTCCACCCCCCCGGGACATACTGAATACCAGTCCCCTGTACTAAGGTGTCCTATGAGTGTGTTTTAGGTGCAGACTCTGTATTTTCCCCCTCATCCGCGACTACAGAGATACGACACCTTCTGTTTGGGGTGCAGTACCTCCCTTTGGCCTCCCGCCAGAGGGGCGCCACACTTACACTTCGCCTGTCGCCTAAATTTCATCTGTCTGAAGTGTTGTGGGTCACCACAAGGATTAGGCTTATATAACGGGTTAGTACTTTCTTTGCAATCTGTAGACACATGGCACTAGCACTACTTCTAGCTTCATTCGGGCCGCCTGTACACGGCTCAATACAATTGTACTGTATGGAATTAATACATAGCGCCATCACTCATATGTGCCCAAACAGCCCTCAGAGGTGCAGAAATACATGTTGTGGCTTCTGAGGGTCCGCCACAGTCGTTAGGGGTAATTACTTTTACCATTAGTCATTTTCAGGTTGTGAATATTACGCTCATTTATATACCTATTTCATACTATAGTTGTATTGGTTGGACATGAGTTTCTCCGATAAATTGCTCCAGATTAATTGCATGTAAAACGTATGTTTCGTGACTCCATTCGTTCCCTCACCGTGTAGCCGTTGATGGTGCTGACGTGCTGCCGGGGCATCCTCCATTGTACACTGAAGGCCGAACAGTTAATTGCTTCGAGTTGAATGTCTAAGGGAGGCCCGAGCCGCTCTGCAAGACAGAAAGTCACAGCATTAATAACTGATATAACCCAGGTAGTATGCTACATGTACAGGAGAGACGGCCCTGGTGGGCCACTGTCTGCTAATGTAAAATGTCTAAAAAGTCCTGAAATAAAGAATCTGAAGTGAAGACGTCAAGGATCTCCATCAAGGAGCTCCATACCGACATTTCACCTACGTTACTGCCATGATTACCCAGCATGGTGCCAGTGGGGGACTCATGGGGCCCCTCTACTGTCAGGACCATTAGTCTGTCTCATAATGGGGGACAATGTTACCAGAATATAAACCATTCATTCACTCTTTGGCTGCTCAGATGTACCGTAACTGGGAGTGGACGGCACAAAAAGTGTCAGAATCTTTTTTGGGGGAAGTAAGATAAAGGAAGGGGCTCTGTTGGATGGGTGCAAAAATATAAAGTAGAGGGACTATAAGGTGGAATAAAGAGTAAAGAGGGCAAAATTTGTATGAAGTATAAATCTCCCCTTAGAGATGGCTGTACAAATCTGTATGTATTGAGCGCCCTCTAGTGGTGGCTGTATAAAATTTGAATATAGTGAGCTCCCTCTAGATGTTACTGAATAAATCTGTATGTTGTGAGCTCCCTGTAGTCATGACTGTATAAATCTGTATGTAGTGAGCTCTCTCCAGCGGTGACTGTATAAATCTGTATGTAGTGAGCTCCCTCTAGTGGTGACTGTATAAATCTGTATGTAGTGAGCTCTCTCCAGCGGTGACTGTATAAATCTGTATGTAGTGAGCTCCCTCTAGTGGTGGCTGTATAAATCTGTATGTAGTGAGCTCCCTCCAGTGGTGACTGTATAAATCTATATGTAGTGAGCTCCCTCTAGATGTTACTGAATAAATCTGTATATAGTGAGCTCCCTGTAGTCATGACTGTATAAATCTGTATGTAGTGAGCTCCCTGTAGTCATGACTGTATAAATCTGTATGTAGTGAGCTCCCTCCAGTGGTGACTGTATAAACCTGTATGTAGTGAGCTCCCCCTAGTGGTGGCTGTATAAATCTGTATGTAGTGAGCTCCCTCTAGTGGTGGCTGTATAAATTTGAATATAGTAAGCTCCCTCTAGATGTGACTGTATAAATCTGTATATAGTGAGCTCCCTGTAGTCATGATTGGATAATTCTGTATGTAGTGAGCTCCCTCCAGTGGTGGCTGTATAAATCTGTATGTAGTGAGCTCCCTCCAGTGGTGGCTGTATAAATCTGTATGTAGTGAGCTCCCTCTAGTGGTGGCTGTATAAATCTGTATGTAGTGAGCTCCCTCTAGTGGTGACTGTATAAATCTGTTATGTAGTGAGCTCCCTCTAGTGGTGGCTGTATAAATTTGAATATAGTAAGCTCCCTCTAGATGTGACTGTATAAATCTGTATATAGTGAGCTCCCTGTAGTCATGATTGGATAATTCTGTATGTAGTGAGCTCCCCCTAGATGTGTCTGTATAAATCTGTATGTACTGAGCTCTCCCTAGTGGTGATCGTACAATTCTGTATGCAGTGAGCTCCCTCTAGAGGTGGCTGTATGAATCTGTATGTAGTGAGCTCCCTCTAGTGGTCACTGTATACATATATATTTTGTGAGCTCCCATTAGTGGTGGCTGTATAAATCTGTAAGTAGCAAGCTCCCCCTAGTATATGGAAGGGGGACTGTCTTACCACTTGGGCCCTTGCACTATAGCAATTATTATTTTCCATTGCTCATATAGCAGCATAATATTCTCCAGCACTTTAGAGAGATTAAGATCTCTCTCCCCACTGGGACTCACAATCTACATCCCCTATCAATCTTTGGAGTGTGGAAGGAAGCCCACGGAAATACAGGAAGAACATACAAACTCCTTGCAGATGTTGTCATTGGTGGGATTAAAACCCAGGACACTAACGCTACAAAGCAACAGTGCTAACCACTGAGCCACCATATAGTGCTAACCACTGAGCCACCATACAGTGCTACCACTGAGCCACCATACAGTGCTATACCACTGAGCCACCATATACAGTGCTAACCACTGAGCCACCATATAGTGCTAACCACTGAGCCACTGTACAGTGCTAACCACTGAGCCACCATACAGTGCTAACCACTGAGACACCATACAGTGCTAACCACTGAGCCACCATACAGTGCTAACCACTGAGCCACCATACAGTTCTAACCACTGAGCCACATTATAGTGCTAACCACTGAGCCACCATACAGTGCTAACCACTGAGCCACCATATACAGTGCTAACCACTGAGCCACCATATACAGTGCTAACCACTGAGCCACCATATACAGTGCTAACCACTAAGCACCGTATACAGTGCTAACCATTGAACCACCATAGAGTGCTAACCACTGAGCCACCATACAGTGCTAACCACTGAGCCACCATACAGTGCTACCACTGAGCCACCATACAGTGCTAACCACTGAGCCACCGTACAGTGCTAACCTCTGAGCCACCATACAGTGCTAACCACTGAGCCACCATACAGTGCTAACCACTGAGCCACCATACAGTGCTAACCACTGAGCCACCATATACAGTGCTAACCACTGAGCCACCATATACAGTGCTAACCACTGAGCCACCATATACAGTGCTAACCACTGAGCCACCACACAGTGCTAACCACTGAGCCACCATACAGTGCTAACCACTGAGCCACCATGTAGTGCTAACCACTGAGCCACCATATACAATGCTAACCACTGAGCCACCATATACAGTGCTAACCACTGAGCCACCATACAGTGCTAACCACTGAGCCACCATACAGTGCTAACCACTGAGCCACCATACAGTGCTAACCACTGAGCCATCATACAGTGCTAACCACTGAGCCACCATATACAGTGCTAACCACTGAGCCACCATATACAGTGCTAACCACTGAGCCACCATACAGTGCTAACCATTGAGCCACCATACAGTGCTAACCACTGAGCCACCTACAGTGCTAACCACTGAGCCAACATACAGTGCTAACCATGAGCCACCATATACAGTGATAACCACTGAGCCACTATACAGTGCTAACCACTGAGCCACCATATACAGTGCTAACCACTGAGCCACCATACAGTGCTAACCACTGAGCCAACATATAGTGCTAACCACTGAGCCACCATACAGTGCTAACCACTGAGCCACCGTACAGTGCTAACCACTGAGCCACCATATAGTGCTAACCACTGAGCCACCATATACAGTGCTAACCACTGAGCCACCACACAGTGCTAACCACTGAGCCACCATACAGTGCTAACCACTGAGCCACCATGTACAGTGCTAACCACTGAGCCACCATACAATGCTAACCACTGAGCCACCATATACAGTGCTAACCACTGAGCCATCATACAGTGCTAACCACTGAGCCACCATACAGTGCTAACCACTGAGCCATCATACAGTGCTAACCACTGAGCCACCATATACAGTGCTAACCACTGAGCCACCATATACAGTGCTAACCACTGAGCCACCATACAGTGCTAACCATGAGCCACCATACAGTGCTAACCACTGAGCCACCATACAATGCTAACCACTGAGCCAACATACAGTGCTAACCACTGAGCCACCATATACAGTGATAACCACTGAGCCACTATACAGTGCTAACCACTGAGCCACCATATACAGTGCTAACACTGAGCCACCATACAGTGCTAACCACTGAGCCACCATACAGTGCTAACCACTGAGCCACCATACAGTGCTAACCACTGAGCCACCATATACAGTGCTAACCACTGAGCCAACATATAGTGCTAACCACTGAGCCACCATACAGTGCTAACCACTGAGCCACCATACAGTGCTAACCACTGAGCCACCATATACAGTGCTAACCACTGAGCCACCATACAGTGCTAACCACTGAGCCATCATAACAGTGCTAACCACTGAGCCACCATATAGTGCTAACCACTGAGCCACCATACAGTGCTAACCACTGAGCCACCATACAATGCTAACCACTGAGCCACCATATACAGTGCTAACCACTGAGCCACCATATACAGTGCTAACCACTGAGCCACCATACAGTGCTAACCACTGAGCCACCATATACAGTGCTAACCACTGAGCCCAACCAGGCTATACCAGTGCTACACACACATGACATGCACCATATACCATCTAATAACCACTGAGCCACCATACAGTGCTAACCACTGAGCCACCATATACAGTGCTAACCACTGAGCCACCATACAGTGCTAACCACTGAGCCACCATATACAGTGCTAACCACTGAGCCACCATACAGTGCTAACCACTGAGCCACCATATACAGTGCTAACCACTGAGCCACCATATACAGTGCTAACCACTGAGCCACCGTAACAGTGCAACATGACCATATAATAACTGAGCCAACGCCCACCACCTATACAGTGCACAACGGCTACATGAGCCACCATACAGTGCTAACCACTGAACCACCATACAGTGCTAACCACTGAGCCACCGTACAGTGCTAACTACTGAGTCACCATATACAGTGCTAACCACTGAGCCACCATACAGTGCTAACTGCTGAGCCACCGTATACAGTGCTAACCACTGAGCCACCATATACAGTGCTAACCACTGAGCCACCATACAGTGCTAACCACTGAGCCACCATACAGTGCTAACCACTGAGCCACTGTATACAGTGCTAACCACTGAGCCACCATATACAGTGCTAACCACTGAGCCACCATACAGTGCTAACCACTGAGCCACCGTATACAGTGCCAACCACTGAGCCACCATACAGTGCTAACCACTGAGCCACCATGGCAGTGGCTCAGTGGGAGAGAAAAGAGACAAAGGCTGAATAGGTGTTCAAAGTGGGGATTAAAAGAAGCAGGGCACTCCATGGGGGGTATAACAATCAGTTTCTTTTTGTTGGGGGGCTAAGGTATTGGGTCACTCTATGTTGGGGATACAATGTTATGGGCTCTATAGGGTTATAATGTCACAGATTGTGTAGGGGGAATAAGGTGACAGAGGGAAGAGAAAAGCCATTATACAATTCCATCAAATGAAACCTGAAGCCTGAAATGCCGGAGACCTCATATCTGTCCACATCAATAATGGAGGCGCCCCGTCACCGCCGGTAATGGACGGCTCATTCACCTTCTATCTGGCTGAATTATACAAGAAGAGAACACTAAATGTAAATCCGCCATCACCTCGGCCCCAGGTGACTGTCACCGCCGCTTTTATATCACTTAGCAATGAATTAACAGACTTTGTTCTCCAGCATGGGGTGAAGTGACGGGTAACAATCCCCGGGGGGCGCCACATCACACATTACACAGTGACCAGAAATGACCTGTGAGGAGCCATCACTGTCACCCCCCTCCTCTGCTGGATCTCAATTCATCTTACCATAAACCACAATGTACAACAACCTGCTGACACCTGAGAAGTAGATACAATGTATCCAGTGTAGACAATGAGATAAATATCCACAACTCCAGACTGATACATTGTAACAAACCAGCAGAGATCTGTACAGCTGATACAATGTATCCAGTGTAGACAATGCTCTGTGAGCGAAACACCCCGGACTATAGACTGATACATTGTAACAAACCAGCAGAGATCTGTACAGCTGATACAATGTATCCAGTGTAGACAATGCTCTGTGAGCACAACACCCCGGACTATAGACTGATACATTGTAACAAACCAGCAGAGATCTGTGCAGCTGATACAATGTATCCAGTGTAGACAATGCTCTGTGAGCGAAACACCCCGGACTATAGACTGATACATTGTAACAAACCAGCAGAGATCTGTACAGCTGATACAATGTATCCAGTGTAGACAATGCTCTGTGAGCGAAACACCCCGGACTATAGACTAATACATTGTAACAAACCAGCAGAGATCTGTACAGCTGATGCAATGTATCCAGTGTAGACAATGCTCTGTGAGCGAAACACCCCGGACTATAGACTGATACATTGTAACAAACCAGCAGAGATCTGTACAGCTGATGCAATGTATCCAGTGTAGACAATGCTCTGTGAGCGAAATATCCCGGACTATAGACTGATACATTGTAACAAACCAGCAGAGATCTGTACAGCTGATACAATGTATCCAGTGTAGACAATGCTCTGTGAGCGAAACACCCCGGACTATAGACTGATACATTGTAACAAACCAGCAGAGATCTGTGCAGCTGATACAATGTATCCAGTGTAGACAATGCTCTGTGAGCGAAACACCCCGGACTATAGACTGATACATTGTAACAAACCAGCAGAGATCTGTACAGCTGATACAATGTATCCAGTGTAGACAATGCTCTGTGAGCGAAACACCCCGGACTATAGACTGATACATTGTAACAAACCAGCAGAGATCTGTGCAGCTGATACAATGTATCCAGTGTAGACAATGCTCTGTGAGCAAAACACCCCGGACTATAGACTGATACATTGTAACAAACCAGCATAGATCTGTACAGCTGATACAATGTATCCAGTGCAGACAATGCTCTGTGAGCTGAACACCCCGGACTATAGACTGATACATTGTAACAAACCAGCAGAGATCTGTACAGCTGATGCAATGTATCCAGTGTAGACAATGCTCTGTGAGCGAAACACCCCGGACTATAGACTGATACATTGTAACAAACCAGCAGAGATCTGTGCAGCTGATACAATGTATCCAGTGTAGACAATGCTCTGTGAGCCCCGGACTATAGACTGATACATTGTAACAACCAGCAGAGATCTGTACAGCTGATACAATGTATCCAGTGTAGACAATGCTCTGTGAGCGAAACACCCCGGACTATAGACTGATACAGTGTAACAAACCAGCAGAGATCTGTACAGCTGATACAATGTATCCAGTGTAGACAATGCTCTGTGAGTGAAACACTCCGGACTATAGACTGATACATTGTAACAAACCAGCAGAGATCTGTGCAGCTGATACAATGTATCCAGTGTAGACAATGCTCTGTGAGCGAAACACCCCGGACTATAGACTGATACATTGTAACAAACCAGCAGAGATCTGTACAGCTGATACAATGTATCCAGTGTAGACAATGCTCTGTGAGTGAAACACCCCGGACTATAGACTGATACATTGTAACAAACCAGCAGAGATCTGTGCAGCTGATACAATGTATCCAGTGTAGACAATGCTCTGTGAGCGAAACACCCCGGACTATAGACTGATACATTGTAACAAACCAGCAGAGATCTGTGCAGCTGATACAATGTATCCAGTGTAGACAATGCTCTGTGAGCGAAACATCCCGGACTATAGACTGATACATTGTAACAAACCACAGAGATCTGTGCAGCTGATACAATGTATCCAGTGTAGACAATGCTCTGTGAGCCCCCGGACTATAGACTGATACATTGTAACAAACCAGCAGAGATCTGTACAGCTGATACAATGTATCCAGTGTAGACAATGCTCTGTGAGCGAAACACCCCGGACTATAGACTGATACAGTGTAACAAACCAGCAGAGATCTGTACAGCTGATACAATGTATCCAGTGTAGACAATGCTCTGTGAGTGAAACACTCCGGACTATAGACTGATACATTGTAACAAACCAGCAGAGATCTGTGCAGCTGATACAATGTATCCAGTGTAGACAATGCTCTGTGAGCGAAACACCCCAGACTATAGACTGATACATTGTAACAAACCAGCAGAGATCTGTACAGCTGATACAATGTATCCAGTGTAGACAATGCTCTGTGAGCGAAACACCCCGGACTATAGACTGACACATTGTAACAAACCAGCAGAGATCTGTGCAGCTGATACAATGTATCCAGTGTAGACAATGCTCTGTGAGCGAAACACCCAGACTATAGACTGATACATTGTAACAAACCAGCAGAGATCTGTACAGATGATACAATGTATCCAGTGTAGACAATGATCTGTGAGCGAAACACCCCGGACTATAGACTGATACATTGTAACAAACCAGCAGAGATCTGTACAGCTGATACAATGTATCCAGTGTAGACAATACTCTGTGAGCGAAACACCCCGGACTATAGACTGATACATTGTAACAAACCAGCAGAGATGTGTACAGCTGATACAATGTATCCAGTTAGACAATGCTCTGTGAGCGAAACACCCCGGACTATAGACTGATACATTGTAACAAACCAGCAGAGATCATTTTAGATTCTGACATCTGGGATTGGCTGTAATAATCACAGGTGGTTTTTAATGAAATCCTGCAATCCTTTGATGTTTCAGATGTGTAACGTGTCCACAATCCAGACTTCATATCTGTAGCTTAGGTACCATAATCACAGCCAGTATCGGACCCTTAGGTCAAACACTTAAGATGTTCTGGGGTCCCCCTTCCACTATTTCGGACATCTGCACATTAAGGCAAAACAGGTAGGTGGCAGCTGTGTCTGGAGGGAGGATATTCCTGAGCATCACTCACATATGGATGTATATAGGATCCAGCTTTTCTCTGGCCATGTTCAGCCTCCAGGGTTATATGGTGTGCTGTTTTCTTTTGCTGCATCCCTTCCTGGACACAGCTACTTCTACATTGGCCCCACTGGGGGTGGACTCCCTCTCCACAATGCCATCCTATGCACCCTCCATAGTGTCTCCTATGGGTCGGTCACTCACTCCAATGTCCTTGGCTCTCTAGCAGAAGTGCCTGAATCTTCCCGTGCCCGTCAGTCTACAACACTGGTGCTCATAGCCATTTCTATGAGAGCCCCTTTTTGTAGCCATACTTCATCTGACTCACTATTCATTGAATCCCGAGGAACACTCGACGGCCTGTTAGGCAGCCAGGTCTGAGTTGTCATCTCCTAGTTTTACAGTTAGGGTTATTTCAGTCAGTGCAGGTGCCACCAGGGACTGAGCAGCTATAGTCTGTACAGGAACCGGTTGTGTCAGGTGCAGTAGTTAGAGATAGGCACTATTTTCCAATGTGAATTACCACGTGTGCACAACACATACATGGCTCTTCGTAGAAAGGGGCTCGTACATTTTCACTGTCGTGGCACCTTCTTTCTCTGGGTGCCCGGTGTCAGCTGTATTTCACTGTTCTGGCATCTCCTGTATGTGCGTGCCCTGTACCAGCTCTATTTCACTGGCCTGACACTTCCGGTCTGTGGATGCCCATGTGCCAGCTCTGATTCACGGTCCTGGCACCTCCTTTTTGTTGGTGGGGTACTCTGTGCCAGCTCTATTTCACTGTCCTGGCACCTCCTGTCTGTGGGTGCCATCTGCCAGCTCTATTTCACTGTCCTGGCACCTCCTATATGTGGGTGCCCTGTGTCAGCTATATTTCACTGTCCTGGCACCTCTTGTCTGTGGCTGCCCTGTGCCAGCTCTATTTCACTGTCCTGGCACCTCTTGTCTGTGGCTGCCCTGTGCCAGCTCTATTTCACTGTCCTGGCACCTCCTGTATGTGGGTGACCTGTGCCACCTCTATTTCACTGTCCTGGCACCTCCTGTATGTGGGTGCCCTGTGCCAGCCTACTTCACTGTCCTGGCACCTCCTGTGTGTGGGTGCCCTGTGCCAGCTCTATTTCACTGTCCTGGCACCTCCTGTGTGTGGGTGCCCTGTGCCAGCTCTACTTCACTGTCCTGGCACCTCCTGTGTGTGGGTGCCCTGTGCCAGCTCTAGTTCACTGTCCTGGCACCTCCTGTGTGTGGGTGCCCTGTGCCAGCTCTAGTTCACTGTCCTGGCACCTTGTATATATGTGGGTACCCTCTGCTAGCTCTAGTTCACTGTCCTGGCACCTCCTGTCTGTGGGTGCCCTGTGTCAGCTCTATTTCACTGTCCTGGCACCTCTTGTCTGTGACTGCCCTGTGCCTGCTCTATTTCACTGTCCTGGCACCTCCTGTATGTGGGTGACCTGTGCCACCTCTATTTCACTGTCCTGGCACCTCCTGTACGTGGGTACTTTGTGCCAGCTCTACTTCACTGTCCTGGCACCTTGTATATATATGGGTGCTCTGTGCCAGCTCTAGTTCATTGTCCTGGCACCATGTATATATGTGGGTGCATTGTGCCAGCTCTAGTTCATTGTCCTGGCACCTCCTGTCTGTGGGTGCCCTGTGCCAGCTCTATTTTCCTGTCCTGGCACCTCCTATATGAGGGTGCCCTGTGCCAGCTCTATTTCAGTACCCATGTTACCAGATTCCTAGGGTCCCTCCCCACATAATCCAGTCCTAACCTCCTGTGATCATTAGTAATAGGTCTGGGTATATCTGGGGCAAAATGTTGGCTTCTTCCAGCCCCTATAGAAAGCAAAGTGGACCCTCTTCTGACTGACTTACAGCTTACAAAGTGTGAACAGAACCTAAATGTAAATTGTGCGCAGCAGCGGAATCTGTGTAGATAGAATATTACACCTGCAGCATGTCCCATTATCAGGGAACGTTTGCCCTTAGAGGATGGCGAGGCGGCCCACTGTGTGGGGTATGTGTGATTGATAGACGAGCAGTTATGAAGTATCTAATCCTTTCTACTACAGGCTACATTGTATCCCCAATAATCATCCGCTCATAGACTCGCTTTATTTCAATTATTCATGAAGACAATTTTGTGAGTTCTGCAAATTCTGCTGAATATTCGTCTGTGGTAATGAGGGAAAACAATGCAGATGGGCGACACATTGTTATAGAAAGTTTATGTGCCAAATCAGCAAAAGAGAAAAAAAACAGAAGAATGGGACGAGTTCTGTGACTTATCCCAGGAGCAAGTATTTATGGAGATATGTCGGGCAGGAGCGTCAGACCGGAATACAGGGTGATGTGATGTTCTCAGCCTTGTTTGCGTGGGTTTCCTCCGGTTTCTTCCCACATTTCTAAGACTGATAGGATATTTAGATTGTGAGCCCCGATGGGGGACAGCATTACTGATGTATGTAAAGTGCTATGGAATTAATAGCGCTATATAAATGAATAATATTATTATTATTTTATGGATGACGCAGGTCTCGTGATGACTAATCAGTCCGTGCCGCTGCTACACTGTACAAGTGAACGGGATTACATTGCAAATCATGTGACCGCACAGAACAAGTTGCAAAAAAATCCACCCCTTTTGCTTTTCGTGGATGTGACCCCGTTCACCTGCATCACGCTGCCATAGAACAATTTTTGGGCGCACAACTGGTGTCATAGCCAAAATTGCTGGGTAGCTGTCATGCACATAAGTATTCTATCAAGGGTAAAAGAAGAAAAAAAGCATAAGTCAACACACCTGCACTGTACTGGTTTCTGTACAGACTAGTATCCCTAGCTGCACACCCTACTGGTTCCTGTACAGAAAGTATCACTAGCTGCATAACATCCTATTGGTTCCTATACAGACTAGTATCACTAGCTACCGAAAACCCTACTGGTTCCTGTACATACTAGTATTCCTAACTGCACAATACCCTACTGGTTCCCATACAGATACTATCCCTAGCTGCACAACACACTACTGGTTCCTATACAGACAGTATCCTTAGCTGCAGAACATCCCACTGGTTCCTGCACAGAAAGTATCCATAGCTTCACAGCACCCTACTGTTTCCTGTACAGCCAGTATCCCTAGCTGCACAACACACTACTTGTTCCTATAAAGACTAGTACCCTAGCTGCACAATACCCTACTGGTTCCTGTACAGACAGTATCCTTAGCTACAGAACATCCTACTGGTTCCTGCACAGGCAGTATCCCTAGCTTCACAGCACCCTACTGATTCCGGTACAGGCAGTATCCCTAGCTGCACAACACCCTACTGGTTCCTGTACAGACTAGTATCCCTAGCTGTGCAATACCCTACTGGTTCCTGTACAGTCAGTATCCCTAGCTGTGCAACACCTACTGGTTCCTGTACAGACAGTATCCCTAGCTGTTCAACACCCTATTGGTTCCTGTACACACACTATCCCTAGCTGTACAATACCCAACTGGTTCCTGTACAGATAGTATCCCTAGCTGCACAATAACCATCTGGTTCCTGTACAGACAGTATCCCTAGCAGCACAACACCCTACAGGTTCATGTACAGACTAGTAGGCTGTGCAGCACTCCATTGGTTCCTGTACAGATTAGTATCCCTAGCTGCACAGCCACTAAGGGATCCTGCACAGGCTGGAATATACCTAGCTGTAACACTAGGAATACACAATGTGGACCTGGCTGCCTAAAAGGATATCGAGTTGTTTTGTGAACTTTCTAAGGAACCAGAGGGGAGCTTGCTGTATACTATAATCCAAGATAGGAAAAGCTTGCAGAGATAGGCGGGGACCCAAAGTAACCACACGAACAGGTATGGATCGTGCAAACGGATGGCAACTGATGCCCATGTACTGTTTTTTTAACGGGTCCGTCATCAGTCATCAGAGATACGGCTGGGATGCTCAGTACAGCAAAACGGATCTGTTTCACGGATCCATTTTTTTCATGGATTCGTCACCATAGACCCTTATATTATTTCATACAAACAGATACAGATCCATGTCTGTCTGATTGTGTACATTTTTTTCAAGCCAGCCCAAAATGGGAGCAGTCTCTGATTCTGTGTGCGTGAAAAAAGCGGGTGAAAACAGATCCGTGAAAAAAATGGACACATGGATGGCCACAGAGGACCAGTCTGTGTCCATAGGACAACACAAGAGGAAGATGTAGGTAAGATAAATAAGAAAGCAAAGACAAAATATCACATTGGTCTTTGTCGAATAGGATAAAATCCCTAGCTACAGGGCTGAAACTCCTTAGCAGAATCCACACAGGAATATAGCCAGTAGAAAAAGCTGGTGAAAGGAGAATTTAAATAGCTCCAACCAGGATGTGATAGGACAAAGGAAAGGAGCTAGTGAGAACACTTGATGACTGAAAACCAAAGAGAGGGAAGCAAAGGTAAAATACCATCAGCATCTGGACAAGGACTCACCAGACTATGGCTCATCGTGGGAAGGAAACCGACCACACAACAAAGGTCATCAGTAGTGATGGGCGAATCCTAAATTACTCGGAATCGCTTGACTGTAGCGAGTCCGAGCCCAGGACTCGCTAATCGTTGCGAGTCTAGCGAGTCCAATGTTAATGAATGGGGAAGCGAGTAATAGCGAGTAGTGTGAGATTTACAAATCGCAGATGTGTCTCGGAAGCTTCAGCCTGAAGCAATCCTAGTTTTGTCATTTATTTGCATTGGACTCGTTTACTTTGTAAGTAATCGCTGGGAAACTCGCACAGATAAGAGAAGAGTCCTGTCTGCTCTGTGCAGCTCCAGGGTCCTAGAGCCTGCCTGCTGTAGCAGTGCTGAGATTGTTCTCAGTCTGCTCATTCCCTGTGTACAGACATGAATGTCTGTGCACAGAGATGATGTAGCAGTGCTGAGATTGTTCTCAGTCTGCTCATTCCCTGTGCATAGACATCTATATATATGCACAGGGGATGTAGCAGAGAGGACATCGCGTTTTGGACTACGTCGGACGGAAGAGGATTTTTTTAATTAAAGATGGAGTCCCTAATGGCTTTTTTTTTTATTTCTAATAAAAAAATTTCTCTGTGTTGTGTTTTTTTTAAAACAATTTAATAGAAATTCATGGCGGTCATGTCTAATATTGGCGTGACCGCCATAAATTTCGGGCTTAGGGCCAGCTGATAATACAAAGCTGGCCCTAACCTCTATTACCCAGCGTGCCACCGCCACCAGGGCCGCTGGAAGAGCGGGGTTCAGCGCCAGAGGATGGCGCTTCAATGAACGCGCCATCTTCTGGGGCGGCTGCGGGCTGCAATTTGCAGCGGGGGGTGCCCAGAAAGCTTGGGCATCCCTGCGCTGCGGATTCCAGCCCCCAGCTGCTTAGCTGTACCTGGCTAGACATAGAAATTGCGCGGAGCCCCACGCATTTTTTTGACTCCGACTCCGAGACGACTCCGACTCCGAGACGACTCCGACTCCGACTCCGAGACGACTCCGAGACGACTCCGACTCCGAGACAACTCCGAGACAACTCCGAACGACTCCGACTCCGACTCCGAGATGACCCGACTCCAAGACGACTCCGACTCCGAGACACTCCGAGACGACTCCGACTCCGACTCCGAGACGACTCCGACACGACTCCGAGACGACTCCGACTCGACTCCGAGACGACTCCGAGACGACTCCGACTCCGAGACGACTCCGAGCTCCGAGACGACTCCGACTCCGAGACGACTCCGACTCCCGACTCGACTCCGAGACGACTCCGACTCCGAGACGACTCCAACTCCGAGACGACTCCGACTCGAACTCACCGAGACGACTCCGACTCCGAGATGACTCCGACTCCGAGACGACTCCGACTCCGAGTCGACTCCGACTCCGAGACGACTCCGACTCCGACTCCGAGACGACTCCGACTCCGAGACGACTCCGACTCAGACGACTCCGAGACGACTCCGACTCCGAGACGACTCCGACTCCGACTCGACTCCGAGACGACTCCGACTCCGAGACGACACCGACTCCGAGACGACTCCGACTCGACTCCGAGACGACTCCGACTCTGAGACGACTCCGACTCCGAGACGACTCCAACTCCGAGACGACTCTGACGCGACTCCGACTCTGAGACTCCGACTCTGAGGAGACTCCGACTCCGAGACTCTGACTCTGAGCCTCTGACTCTGAAATTCATTAAATAATAAAAAAAAAAAAAATGCGTGGGGCTCCGAGACGACTCCGACTCCGAGATGACTCCGACTCCGAGACGACTCCGACTCCGAGTCGACTCCGACTCCGAGACGACTCCGACTCCGACTCCGAGACGACTCCGACTCCGAGACGACTCCGACTCAGACGACTCCGAGACGACTCCGACTCCGAGACGACTCCGACTCCGACTCGACTCCGAGACGACTCCGACTCCGAGACGACACCGACTCCGAGACGACTCCGACTCGACTCCGAGACGACTCCGACTCTGAGACGACTCCGACTCCGAGACGACTCCAACTCCGAGACGACTCTGACGCGACTCCGACTCTGAGACTCCGACTCTGAGGAGACTCCGACTCCGAGACTCTGACTCTGAGCCTCTGACTCTGAAATTCATTAAATAATAAAAAAAAAAAATGCGTGGGGCTCCGCGCAATTTCTATGTCTAGCCAGGTACAGCTAAGCAGCTGGGGGCTGGAATCTGCAGCGCAGGGATGCCCAAGCTTTCTGGGCACCCCCCGCTGCAAATTGCAGCCCGCAGCCGCCCCAGAAGATGGTGCGTTCATTAAAGCGCCATCCTCTGGCGCTGAACCCCGCTCTTCCAGCGGCCCTGGTGGCAGTGGCACGCTGGGTAATAAAGGGGTTAATAACAGCTTTGTTATACAATCTGGTATTAAGCCCGAGATTCTTAATGTCAGGCCACGTTTGACCCGGCCACTAAGAATCTCCAATAAAGGGTTAAAAAAACACAACACAGAGAAAATTTTTTATTTGAAATAAAAAAAAAGCCATTAGGGACTCCATCTTTAATTAAAAAAATCCTCTTCCGTCCGACGCAGTCCAAAACGCGATGTCCTCTCTGCTACATCCCCTGTGCATAAATATAGATGTCTATGCACAGGGAATGAGCAGACTGAGAACAATCTCAGCACTGCTACATCATGTCTGTGAGCAGGCAGGTTCTAGGACCCTGGAGCTGCACAGAGAAGACAGCTGGACTCGGCTCGCAAAGAAACAGCAGTTACTTTGCGAGTTTCCCTGCTATCACTGGCACAGTAGCCAAGTCTAATGCAAACAATGGCAATCCTAGTTTTGTCAGCGTTTCTGACAAAACTAGGATTGATATTGATTTGCATTGGACTCGTGCGAGTAATCACTGGGAAACTCGCAGACTACCGAGTCCTGCGAGTCCCTTACTACTCGCCGAGTAACGAGTCCTAGCGAGTAGATTCGCCCATCCCTAGTCATCAGATCAAGTCCTAAACCCAACCAAGCTGAAAGGGTATCTATTGTAGAGATTTATCGTTATTGGGGCAATGACAGGACATAAACCTGACTCTGTCACGTATTAGCTGCCTTCACCCAAAAGGTGCTGCTGCTGTTGTAGCAAACTAAGCCTTTTTCCTTCAGTCATTGTTGGGCTCTGCAGGTGGAGGTAGCTGAATGTTTGGTGGAAGTGACTCATGGATCAGGTGAGCTAAGGGGCATGTCTGAGCTGTCTGCTCTCCACCCCTCGGCCATAAATAGGTCAGCTTCCATCCACCTGATGTCGCTGATTCAGCTCACTACTGATCTGAGACCTTGGTGTGCAAATGTTGTTTTGGAGCTGCTGCATTCTTGTTTGAAGCTGCTGGGTTCCCTGGTCCGAGGGTGGAGGTAGGGGCTTCATGCCTAGGGCCATTTCAGTTGCTTAGGGAAAAGGGTGGCGGCTCTGACCTCCTCACCATTAGAGGTACCTCTGAGAACAGGGCGAGCTAGGGACCCCAGTATCAGGGTCATATTAGGCTCCCCTGCCCGCCTTCGTCCATCTTCATCCAGCTACCTGACTCCCTCACCTCCTAAGCCTGACAGGCTCGCTGTGGAGCACCGATAAGCCATTATGTCTTTGCCAGACTTTTAGATACAAAACTGGAGCAACAAACGGAATCATATAATTATAGAGTTGGAAAGGGAGATGGTCCTGGGCTGAACTCATATCACTTTATAGGATATAGGTCAGGGGGTCGTATTTTTGAGAATACATCCAAAAACAAATATTGATTCTTCCAGCTTGGACACAAATGTGACGGCTGCAGCCAATCGGTAGGTTCTGACTGGCTGCAGCGGTCCCGATAGAAAGAGAAGCCAGGAGCTTGTCGGTGAGTATATGTTCTTTTTTATTATTATTATAAGAATTGTAATAGAAATTGCCTTTAGAGTTATAGATTTTTATTTTACAATTAAGTAGAGCTGAAAATTTATAATTGTCTATTTATGCTACAGTTTTCCTTTGTAGAAGGGGGCAGGGCCGCCATCAGGGCCTGACTGGCCTGACTCCTGTGAGGGGCCCGGTGGCTGTCAGGAAGCAGGGGGGCAGTATGTTATATATAAAATTGTTATGCAATTGTCCTCTGTTATCTGCAAAAATGTGTCTAAATGTCAAACGCGTATGTGTAAATTGTATAGGAGAGAAATGCTGAAACGAGGTCGTACCCGAAAAAATTTAACCCTTTCCTACTGTGGCAATTTTAATTTCTTTTCATTCCAGTCTTCTAAGAACCATAATTAGTATTTTTATTTATTTAATTAGTCATGATTGAGCCTTGTTTATTTGCATGACGAGCTGTAGACTTTCTTGGTACCACATATGACTTTTTATTCTTTTAGTGTTTTTCCTTGTATTTTGTTGTCTTTTTTACTCTTTATTTTTTTTTATTTATTCATAATATGGAACATTAATTTGCAAAAAAACTGAACTTTCTTATTACAATTCTCCTATTGAGAGGTTAGAAGATTTTTTAATTTTTTGGGTGCTTCTTTAGGTTTTGGGCTATTAAGACAAGCCACCAGCATCCTATATTCTCAGTTGGAGAGGGAAGAGTGATGGGGTGATGGAAGGGGCGGCCACTATTGATGGATTGATGGGGAATAATCTCCAGGATCAAAGACGTCTCCAGTCCCACCAGTTGTCAGCAAGGTGTCAGCTCAGTTCCTTTAACCAACACAGGACAACTGAAGGTCAGGGGGAAGGGTTAAAGGTACAATTCTAAGGTTGAGATTCACGCTGGTTTAGGGGTATTCATGATTCTAATTAGGGACTCTGTTTGCACTAGTTTAGTCTCACTATTAGTCTTAAACAATGAGATTTCATAAAGACTCAATAGAATGGTACGTTGGAAGGGCCTCCTTCTACTGTAACCCCTGCTCCTATATTTAGTGTATCTGTTTTTGTCCCCCTCTCCTCAGTCAAGACCCTTGGAACTTAAATGGGGCCACATATAGATCCATCTATTAGACAAACAAAGAAGTTCGACAATAGACTAACATGTAATACTCCATTTCCCCTCTGGAGGCGCTGCAGGGAGGCGCTGCAGGGAAGCTCTGCCTCAGTGACCAAAAAGAGGAAATGTTGAATGCTGTTTCTTGTTTTATTTTCAGGCCAGAGATATTTTTGCTGATTCTTTTTGGCACAATTATGGGAGTTTTACTCTTTTAGCACAATCTTGATATTTACTTTGTAAGAGGAAGTTGTTTATGGCTCATTATCAGCTTAATGATGTATCCTGGGTGGTCAGTCCTCCGGCTGGAAGGATCTGACATTTGGGACTTTGTAGAAGAACACACACAGGGGCCAGGACAGAGAACTCTTTATACCAGATGTCCAAATACAATGTGTAAATGCAGATATGATTGGAGTCTTTATATAAAAGAACTTATCACTATGTGTTGTACATGCGCTGTCCGCTGCTGGGGAGAGTCCCGGCTCGTCTTGGGTCACTTACGCACTGTTCCCTCATTTTTGGCTTCGCTATTGAAATTTACGACTTGTTGGTGGATGAGTGGCTCAAAAGCCTAGTGACAAGTTCCTTTACCGAATTCAGAAGACATCTCAGTAATTTATCAATTTCCCCCCGATCCATTTTTTTATACTGCCAACATCTACCGGAATGGTTGATATTACGGTCTGCAAATGCATAGTTCTTCCCTGTCTAAGGCTGCACATTTGGAGTGCTTGCCAATGTCCGCCTGTGTATGTGCTTGTCTCAGGCCGCATACATTCAGCACTTACCCATCATAGGCTGCACATGCGCAGAGCTCTCGGCTTCCATGCCTAAGATTTAAAATGCATAGTGCTTACCCGTTCAGCTGTGCATGCCCAGGTTCCTGTCTACACTGCATACACAGTAATACTCCATCTTAGTCTATGCATGTCACAATCTCAGATTGTGCATGCGCAGTGTTTCTCAATCTCGGGCTGTGAATGTGCAGTGTATTCTTTCCTGTCTCAGGCTGTGCATGCACAGTGTTTCCCTGTCTACAGACTGTGCATGTGCAGTGTTTGCGTGTCTCAGTCTGTGCATGCGCAGTGTTTCCCTGTCTCAGGCTGTGCGTGCGCAGTGTTTCTGTGTCTCAGGCTGTGCGTGCGCAGTGTTTCCCTGTCTCAGGCTGTGCATGCACAGTGTTTCTTTGTCTCAGGCTGTGCATGTACAGTGTTTCCCTGTCTCAGGCTGTACATACGCAGTGTTTCCCTGTCTCAGGCTGTGCATGTGCAGTGTTTCCGTTTCTCAGGCTGTGCATGTGCAGTGTTTCCCTGTCTCAGGCTGTGCATACGCAGTGTTTCCCTGTCTCAGGCTGTGCATGCGCAGTGTTTCTGTGTCTCAGGCTGTGCAAGCGCAGTGTTTCCCTGTCTCAGGCTGTGAATGTGCAGTGTTTGCGTGTCTCAGGCAGTGAATGTGCAGTGTTTCCCTGTCTCAGGCTGTGCATGTGCAGTGTTTGCGTGTCTCAGGGTGTGCATGCGCAGTATTCCCCTATCTCAGGCTGTGCATGCACAGTGTTTCCATGTCTCAGGATGTGCATACACAGTGTTTCCCTGTCTCAGGCTGTGCATACACATTGCTTCCCGGTCTCAGGCTGTGCATGTGCAGTGTTTCCCTATTTCAGGCTTGCATGCACAGTATTTCCCTGTCTCAGGCTGTGCATGCAGTGTTTCTGTGTCTCAGGGTGTTCTCAGGCTGTGCATGCACAGTGTTTCTCTGTCTCAGGCTGTGCATGCTAAGTGTTTCCCTGTCTCAGGCTGTGCATGCAGTGTTTCTGTGCCTCAGGGTGTTCTCAGGCTGTGCATGCACAGTGTTTCTCGGTCTCAGGCGGTGCATGCTCAGTGTTTCCCTGTCTCATGCTGTGCATGCACTGTTTCCCTATTTCAGGCTGTGCATGTGCAGTGTTTCCCTGTTTCAGGCTATGCATGCACAGTGTTTCCCTGTCTCAGGCTGTGCATGCACAGTGTTTCCCTGTCTCAGGCTGTGCATGTGCAGTGTTTCCCTATATCAGGCTGTGAACATGCAGTGTTTCCCTATTTCAGGCTGTGCATGCGCAGTGTTTCCCTGTCTCAGGCTGTGCATGCACAGTGTTTCCCTGTCTCAGGCTGTGCATGCACAGTGCTTCCCTGTCTCAGACTGTGCATGTGCAGTGTTTCCCTGTCTCTGGCTGTGCATGCACAGTGTTTCCCTGTCTCAGGCTGTGCATGTGCAGTGTTTCCCTGTCTCAGGCTGTGCATGTGCAGTGATTCCCTGTCTCAGGGTGTACATGCACAGTGTTTCCCTGTCTCAGGCTGTGCATGCACAGTGTGTCCTTGTCTCAGGCTGTGCATGCACAGTGTTTCCCTGTCTCAGGCTGTGCATGCGCAGTGTTTCCCTGTCTCAGGCTGTACATGCACAGTGTTTCCCTGTCTCAGGCTGTGCATGCGCAGTGTTTACCCTGTCTCAGGCTGTGCATGCGCAGTGATTCCCTGTCTCAGGGTGTACACGCACACTGTTTCTGTGTCTCAGGCTGTGCATGCACAGGTTTCCCTGTCTCAGGCTGTGCATGTACAGTGTTTCCCTGTCTCAGGCTGTGCATGTGCAGTGTTTCCCTGTCTCAGGCTGTGCATGCACAGTGTTTCCCCATTTCAGGCTGTGCATGCGCAGTGTTTCCCTGTCTCAGGCTGTGCATGTGCAGTGTTTCCCTGTCTTAGGCTGTGCATGTACAGTGTTTCCCTATTTCAGGTTGTGCATGCGCAGTGTTTCTCCTGTCTCAGGCTGTGCATGCACAGTGTTTCCCTATTTCAGGGTGTGCATGCGCAGTGTTTCCCTGTCTCAGGCTGTGCATGCGCAGTGTTTACCTGTCTCAGGCTGCGCATGTGCAGTGTTTCCCCATTTCAGGCTATGCATGCGCAGTGTTTCCCTGTCTCAGGCTGTTCATGCGCAGTGTTTCCCTGTCTCAGGCTGTGCATGCACAGTGTTTCTATATTTCAGGCTGTTCATGTGCAGTGTTTCCCTGTCTCAGGCTGTGCATGCACAGTGTTTCCCTATTTCAGGTTGTGCATGCACAGTGTTTCCCTGTCTCAGGCTGTGCATGCACAGTGTTTCCCTATTTCAGGGTGTGCATGCGCAGTGTTTCCCTGTCTCAGGCTGTGCATGCGCAGTGTTTACCTGTCTCAGGCTGCGCATGTGCAGTGTTTCCCCATTTCAGGCTATGCATGCGCAGTGTTTCCCTGTCTCAGGCTGTTCATGCGCAGTGTTTCCCTGTCTCAGGCTGTGCATGCACAGTGTTTCTATATTTCAGGCTGTACATGTGCAGTGTTTCCCTGTCTCAGGCTGTGCATGCACAGCGTTTCCCTATTTCAGGTTGTGCATGCACAGTGTTTCCCTGTCTCAGCTATCCAGGACTTTGGCGCATTAATAACAAGACACCTGAGGAAGACATTTTAATTGTCGAAACGCATTGTATGTACATGTTTTTGGAGAAAAAATAAAGAAACATACAAGATAACACTATAGCTTGTATCTACAAGTTATTTGGGAGCGCAAATAACCTGGAGGACATTTTTCTATGGATATTCTCTCTATGGTAACTCTGACTGGGTTAAACAATAGCCACCAGGAATCTGCAGCATACTGCTCAAAAAGGAAAACCGTCTACGAATATCTTGTGGTCCTAAGCGACCTATATGTAATGAATAAGGTCTGACAAAGGTGAGTGCAACTTACACCCACCTATGATGTGACCATACACCTATGGTGTATCAGTGCGCTCTTTTCTTTTCCCTCTTTTCTGCCAGACTCATTATTTTTCAGTAATTTCATGGGATGAAAAACATCCTCTATTTTCTCTCTATAATACAAATACATAGGAATACAGATCTGTGTACAGATGTATGTGCATATTCTGCCAGTGTAGAGAATGATGAACAGATCAGTTGCACACATCTCCTATCTACAGCTAGAGAGCTTGTGGCTCTAGTAACTAAAACTAGAGGCTGAAATTATACTAACCTGAAGCTTTGTGGGTTGGAATACATAGGAAACTAACAATGGAAAAAAAAACATTTGTAGTTGCTTTTTATTAGTTTCATAAGAACAAAAAAATCTGACTATTTACTCCTAGTATACAAAGAACATAGAAATGGATTGAAACAACAATGTGATCTGTGACAAGGTCTCCTGCCTGATCTACAAATCAAGATAACCAAATCATATATTCATCAGTGTGAGCTGTAGCTCACTCACCGAACTGCTGGTTGCCAACACGGCGATCGGAGTTCAAATTCTGGCTGAGTTCAGAGTATAGTGAGAATTATATTTTAATTTATTCACTACTGCCTGATCTACAGGTCAAGATAATCAAATCCTTTGTTTACCAGTGTGAGCAGTAGCTCCGTGGTGGAGCTGCTGCTTGTTAACACTGAGACCAGAGTTTGAGTCCCGGCCAAGGCAGATCCCTGGAGAGCAGTAAGAGTCCTAATTTAATTTAATTTATTCACTGCACCCTGGGACATTGCGTATCACGGGAGGGACAGTTCTGCAGGATCCGAGACTTGGGAGGTCTGAAAGGGGGAAAGGGCAGCAGAGGAGGTAGAAAGGCTTGTGGTTGTGCAGTGGAGACAGACGTTAACAAAGAGGAAAATGCAGGTGGCACAGAGGGGACTGGAGGCAGGATGTGGTACAGAGGCAGGAGGTACTATGGGAGGGAGCTGGTACAATGGTGTAAGGAGACAGAGTAGAGTAGGAAGGAGATAGCAGGAATAGACATAGAGGGGGCAGAAGGTGGCGTAGAGTAAGGAGACAGTACAGAGGAAGATGATGGTGGCACAGATGGCAGTCCTGAGAAGGTCTCCTGCCTACACGGTAGCACCTCCTGCTTCCATTTTGATCTGGGACAGCTAGAAATGGATTGAAATAACCATGTGATCTGTGACAAGGTCTCCTGCCTGATCTACAAGATAACCAAATCCTATGTTCATCAGTGTGAGCTGTAGCTCACTCACAGAACTGCTGATTGCCAACACTGACATCAGAGTTCAAGTTCTGGCTGAGTTCAGAGTATAGTGGGAATTATATTTTAATTTATTCACTACTACCTGATCTACAGGTCAAGAGAACCAAATCCATTTTTACCAGTGTGAGCAGAAGCTCAGTGGTGGAGCTGCTGCTTGTTAACACTGAGACCAGAGTTTGAGTCCCGGCCAAGGCAGATCCCTGGAGTGCAGTAAGAGTCCTAATTTAATTTATTCACTGCACCCTGGGACATCACATATCACGGGAGGGACAGTTCTGCAAGATCTGAGACTTGGGAGATCTGGGAAGGGCAGCAGAGGAGGTAGAAAGGCTTGTGGTTGTGCAGTGGAGTCAGACGTTAGCACAGAGGAAAATGCTGGTGGCCCAGAGGGGACTGGAGGCAGGATGTGGTGCAGAGGAGGCAGGAGGTCCTATGGGAGGGAGCTGGTACAATAGGAAGGAGATAGCAGGAATAGACATAGAGGAGGCACCTCCTGCCTCTATTTTGATCTGGGACAGCTGGAAATGGATTGAAATAACAATGTGATCTGTGACAAGGTCTCCTGCCTGATCTACAAATCAAGATAACCAAATTATATGTTCATCAGTGTGATGGCAGTCCTGAGGAGGTGTCCTGCCTCCATGTTGATCTGGGACAGCTTCAAATTTGTCAAAATTGTATTTGAAAAATCCTGACCATTCCAGCAAATTCAGGACAGTTGGTAAGTAAGAACTATATGGACACAGACG
Source organism: Allobates femoralis (assembly GCA_033576535.1). Taxonomy (NCBI): domain Eukaryota; kingdom Metazoa; phylum Chordata; class Amphibia; order Anura; family Aromobatidae; genus Allobates; species Allobates femoralis. Next base: position 850,847,681 of record JARQOC010000003.1, on the reverse strand, counting down.
GGATGTGTATTATCTGCTATTAGGCAAGCACTATAAACAGTTAGGAAAGGTATTTTAAAAACAAACCCGAAATTGGGATCATAGAGTTCTGGTTCTCCGACACCTCGAATACGACATTTCACAGTACAATGCCCTCGTCACTGGGATCGTTCACTCGTCATGCATGACAAAAGCCAAATTAAATTCAGATGTCTAACATGAGAACCCTGAGATGAGCACATTGTGCCCCCTCTACGCGGCTGAGACTTTTATCCGCCCACTCAACACGGAAATAAAGAAAGGAAAATTTCAACCTTTGCATGAAAACAAACGAAACAATACAATTCTCTTTCTGCCCCTATTTGTCATCTCTTTCCTATTGTATTCCCGGCACGGAGGAGACCGGAGACGTTCCCTGCGCTGTGTTCCCTGTCCGACCCTCTGCGCTTCCTTTTCATTGATACACAGATGATCAGTTGATCCTCATCATCTATCACATTTATAGTAGCAATATTGTAAAAACGTGTCATACTGCCTGTATCTACTTAGCATTAATAAAGAGAATCTGCCCATTTGTATGGGGAGGAGGGGGTGAACTATTCTTCATAAAGCCAGGCATACTATTCCTTTGTTCTGCAAGTCAAGGGACATAAGCCATTGTTTTACGCGAGACTGTCCAGCTCCCCTTTTGTCGGCTAATTTGTGGAATGCCTGCTGATTGTGGATTGCATCAGCCCCCTGCGGTGCACTAGACTGCATCGTTTAGAGGACAATAGAGGCGTGTAAACCGGTGCCAAGGATATGTATGTCACATTGTACCTGAACTGCCTTGTTTACCCATGATTTTACCAAAGTTGGCAATAAAAGTTTTGGAGTTGTACCTACATGTGCTGGACGCTTCTTTCTATTTGTAAACTGCATGCTGGATTTCCTCCATGCACAAAGGGGACAGGTGAGCTGGGAATATCCCTTACTTTATTTATAGGACAATTATGCTGTCGGATTGAACTAGCAAACAATAAAGGAACAGCCATGATTGTCTCCCTCGAATCCTGTGGGGCACAATGCCCTTAAATGGGAGCTGAGGAATATAAAAAGGCATCTGTCCTGTCCCTGTTGATTCTATAAGATCTCAGGCAATAAGACCATTGTTTTCCAGCTGGTGGATTACAGAACTGTTCTGCTGACCAATACTGAGCCCAAAATTTTGTTTGGAAAACCCAGGTTGGGGCAATCCGGTCATCTGGCCACATACCTCTCTGTACACGGTCGGCTTCCTAAGCTTACCATTACCTCCTCTCATTGAGTGCCCACCAAAAGCTGGGTGCTGCTTACTAGGATGGTTGGTCTGGGATCCCCCAAAGTGGCAGAGGTTTTGATCCCTGGTGAGCCAGCAGAAGGCTTAGACTCTATCACATGCACCATCTTGTGTCCTTGCGAAGCATGCACTACAAGCTGTTGACTGTCAGTCTTACGGAGGCATGGTACCCTCACCCTGTGTTGTCTGAGAAGTGTTTTGCCCACAGTTAAGGAGTTTGGGCATTCAGTGGGATGAGCCCTAGTCTATGCGGTCTTCCTTAAGACCGCCAGGCCAGTAGACAAGAGCTCCCACTGACCACACTGCCGGGTCCTCCAGAGACCCATGTCTCAGACGAGGCTTAACATGTCCTTAGCTTAGCGCACCAATGGTGGGTTCAAGGTGGGTAGACCTTGCATAGGACGAGCCTTATTACCAAGCACAGACTCCTTTGGGAAATGAACAAAGAAGACACAGCCCTTATATGAACCTTGTGATACCATAAGGTCTTTAATATTTCACCCCAAACATTTCAACTTAAAGGATGAAAATTGGGTAAAATCCATAACCTGACTCAGTTCAGAAGATTAGGGTGGACCTTGGCCAAAACGTTTTACACCCAAAGGAGGCCAACGTGTCTTCACCTTGAGGAGATCATTCATAACTTCTTCCTAGGGGACATTGCTTGGTCTAATAGACCCTCTACACCAGCTGGCAGACTCTACAAGGCCTAACAGAACCCCCTAGACCCAAAACAATAGATCGGTATTAAATCCCTGAAGCGGCTGTCTGTAGATCCCTCTCCATTATAGAATTAGGATTTCTCATCTTGACAAAAGTTCAGTCCTACATTTAAATACCTTGTCCAAGGCAAATAGGCTTTTTGGCCTCTTCACCCCCCGATCGCCCAACAGATGATCTGGTAGTTCCATCCTCGGAATGCTCTGGGTTATCCACTTGTGGTCTCTAATGTATCAGACATAGTTTTCACAGAAAACAATGGGAAGCTTATTATCCAGAACATAAATGGTCGAACTGTTGGCAGAGAGGACAATCAATGACCTATTTCCTAAAGTTATATATTGTGAGAAATGATTGCGAGCTCTGCCTCCCGGGAGGATGTGCAATCAATACCGGAGCAAAGAGTACATGATGCCTATTTTAATGAAACACCTTCCAGTGACATAAAATTGTGTTTGTGCATTACATACTCTATACCATGTACGGTATATACAGTATGTGTCCTACATTACACAGTCTGAGATGAAATTGAGATGAATGCATGCTGTGTAATACCTTATTCCTCCTCTGGGGGAGCTGCAGGGAAAATAAACACTGCCAGGTTACCGCACCGATCAGCTGTGACCCCCGGCTGTAATGTCTGTATACTCTCTTACTTCCCTGTGATACCCGGCTGTAATGTCTGTATACTCTCTTACTTCCCTGTGATCCCTGGCTGTAATGTCTGTATACTCTCTTACTTCCCTGTGATACCCGGCTGTAATGTCTGTATACTCTCTTACTTCCCTGTGATCCCTGGCTGTAATGTCTGTATACTCTCTTACTTCCCTGTGATCCCCGGCTGTAATGTCTGTATACTCTTACTTCCCTGTGATCTCCGGCTGTAATGTCTCTATACTCTCTTACTTCCGTGTGATCTCCAGCTGTAATGTCTGTATACTCTCTTACTTCCCTGTGATCTCCGGCTGTAATGTCTCTATACTCTCTTACTTCCATGTGATCTCCGGCTATAATGTCTGTATACTCTCTTACTCCCTCCCCTGCCCAGGAGCTGTGGTATATCCGACCTCTTCCTGCATGGTCAGACACTTACATTACACAGGGGCACATTTATAAGAATATCTCAGGACAGGAACATTTTTATTTAACATCCAATTGTGGAACTTATTATTATTCTAAGATCTATTGAGTAAAATGTAGAATTGTTCATGGCACAACCCCTTTGACTGGTTTCTTATCTCCCACTCTAGAGTAACATAGGGGATGAAATAGACCAAAAGGCATTATGATTGGAGCTGCCCTGTATGGACATTGGACCCGTGACTCCATAGTGTTGCATTAAATCCAGTGATCGGTTTCAGTGTGAATCCACAAGAGAATGCGATAATCGAGTGATCGGGGCGACTTTGGGCAGGACATCGGTGCTGGATTAGTCATAAACTGACAACAGGTTCCGTGATCCCATATTGTGTATATACAGAGAATATCGTGACTGAGGAGAAACATCCGGAGAAAGGAAATCCTGTGGATGGAAACATCTCATCAATGAAAAAGGATCAGAGGAGGATGGAAAGAAATGTTCTGCAAAAAGGATAAAAGAAAGATGTGAAGAATCGTTCTAATTAGAGGATCTTGTGAAATATGAAGAATGGTTCTGAAGAAAGGATCAGAGGAGGAAGTGAAGAATCATCCTGGTAAAAAGAATCAAAGGAGACTATGAAGAATCTTTCTGATGAAGGTATGTAAGGAGAGAATGAAGGATCATTTTGATTTAAAAAAAAATCAACTATGGCTATGAAGAATCGGTCTGACAAAGGAATCAGAGGAGGTTTTGAAGAAACGATAAAAAAACAATGGATTGGAGGAGTGCGGAGTCCCTGCAGTCTGGCTGCCACCGATGGTATTTCTTTATAATCGTTTGTAATGCCATGTCTGGGAAGAATTGGAGCTCCCTCTGCTGAAGCATCCAGCACAACCTGAACTTCAACCAGGAAGCTGAGCACAAAAGGGCCTGGCTTAGGCTGTGACTGACTTTCTGGTTGGAGGGAGGGGTTAGGGTAGTGAGGCAGAGTTAGGCGAGAGAAGAGGTTCACCCTGGAGGGAGCTGGGAGGGACCCATCTGCAAGGCAGGGTACCAGGTCCTAGGTTGCTAGATTTCCAGGGTCTAGTGATAGAAACTGTAGGCTAGTGGGTTTCATGCTCACTAGCCACTTAAGTAGAGACTTCCAGGGCGGTCGTAGTACATAGGATCAGGGAACTGCACCGAAGGGAGGAAGGATATCCACAGGATCTGCAGTACCAGCCTGGCTGCAGGTTATCCACAGCAACTAAGAGGGAGTAAAGGAAAGCTCAAAGGCACCTAGAAACCTACAACAAGGACAAGTCAGCGGGTCCGACACTATACTCACCCAGCAGAGCGGACTGCGGTTCTTTCCAGACTGGCCGGTGGTGCTTGTATATCCTGGACTTGCTTGAGCATCTTCAGTAAAAGGTAAAGTAAAGAGACTTACTCTGCGTGCCCCTCTCTCTGCATCACATCATTGCCACTACTACTCTCATCATCCTCGGGGAGCCAGCCCTAGTTGGGAAGGATTTAACAACTTCACTTCAATACTACCTATCTCAAAGGGATTAGATGCAGTGCCGGCCACCTACTGGCTGGACATCCCAACTGGCGTCACAAACGTATTATTTTCTTATTTTTCTATTTTTACTTTCTTTTTTCAATGTGCAGCCACCATGAACTTACCCTTGCCCAGTTGCTGGTTACCATTGTTCTTATTGTTCCATAGATGGCTGTGAAGACTGGTTCTCATGGAAGAGGTCAGAGAAGAATGTGAAAGCATTAGAGGTGGATGTAAAGAATCATAATTCTTAAAGGATCAGAGGGGGAAGTGACAAATAGTTCTGTTGAGAATGTCAAAAGAGGATGTGATGAATCGTTCTGACAAAAGAATCAGAGGAGGATGTGAAGAAATTTTCTGATGATAGGATATAATGGAAGTCAATGAGAAATTTGAGCATTTTTCCAAAAGGTACTCAAGACACGCTCGTTCGAACGTGTGACCTGCTCGTTTTGATGACCGAGCACTTATACATTGTAGTGCTCTATCATCACTAGTGTTGTCATTCTTTGCAGCTAGTAGCATAATGAAATAAAAGCAAATGTAAGACATGTAGCAGTTTTATTGTAAACCTTGAGACATGGCCAGAAATTAAAGCCAATCTGTCAGGTCATAAAATCTGTAACTGCTATCATTTTCTAATTCCTTCCTCTAAGCTCTCTCTATTCATGTATTTCTATTATTTATACTCCCCCCTATCCTCTGTAAACTTCAAAGTAAAAGATTAATTCCATCTGTCAATCAGTGAGTGATCACTTGCTTGTCTGCTGCCCACTCCCCAAGGAATGAATATTCATGCATCTCTGCACTGCTCTGCCCTCTTCTGGTCTGTATACTGTGTGAGGTCTGCTATCCAGGTGCAGGGACTCATTGGAGACAGGGTAGAAAGGAGGGGGGAGAAGTGTGTGCTCTTAGCAGATGCAGCTCTAACATCTTCATTGTGTGTTTCTGAGGCATGTGTGTAGTGTGTGCTATAAGATATTTCTGTGTTTATATGAACATTTGCTCAGCAGATACACATATTACAAGTATGCAGGACAACAAATGTACATATAAACAGAAATCTCTAACAGGCAGCACAGGCTAGTGATGCTACTACAAGAGTTGTAGCACAAAACACCTCTCCCCAGTGGTGGATTAAGTGGATCATGGGCCCGGGGCAGTTCATAAAACCTGGCCCCGCCCGCCAAAAAATTTTTCTGCAAAAATGTTGTAGCTCTTCTCAGAAAAACAGTGCAGCAGCCTCCTCAGTGGTATATACAGGCCCCAGCACAGGGCCGGCCTTATGTTGAATGGTGCCCTGTGCGAATTTGCCTTATGGCGCCCCCACGCCATTACTTACTCAGAACACATGAGCATACATGTTTGTACATGATCTATTCATGGTCTTCAAGGAGAGCAGGGAGGGGCGTTGCTATGCTAGGGTCAGAAAAAATCAGGGGCCCAAGACCTATATCCCCTCCCACCTGTCATTACCAACCCTCCCATATATAGAGGTGTTACCTGTCATCTTACAGGAGGAGGAGGTGAGCTGTGATATCACCTATTGTGAATGGTGGATCCTGTGTTATCTACTGTATATAGAGGTGTTATCAGTCATTGTACAGGAGGAGGTGAGCTGTGATATCACCTATTGTGAATGGTGGATCCTGTGTTATCTACTGTATATAGAGGTGTTATCAGTCATTGTACAGGAGGAGGTGAGCTGTGATATCACCTATTGTGAATGGTGGATCCTGTGTTATCTACTGTATATAGAGGAGTTATCAGTCATTGTACAGGAGGAGGTCAGCAGTGATATCACCTATTGTGAATGGTGGATCCTGTGTTATCTACTGTATGCAGAGGTGTTATCAGTCATTGTACAGGAGGAGGAGGTGAGCTGTGATATCACCTATTGTGAATGGTGGATCCTGCGTTATCTACTGTATATAGAGGTGTTATCAGTCTTTGTACAGGAGGAGGTGAGCTGTGATATCATCTATTGTGAATGGTGGATCCTGTGTTATCTACTGTATATAGAGGTGTTATCAGTCATTGTACAGGAGGAGGAGGTGAGCTGTGATATCACCTATTGTGAATGGTGGATCCTGTGTTATCTACTGTATATAGAGGTGTTATCAGTCATTGTACAGGAGGAGGTGAGCTGTGATATCACCTATTGTGAATGGTGGATCCTGTGTTATCTACTGTATATAGAGGTGTTATCAGTCATTGTACAGGAGGAGGTGAGCTGTGATATCACCTATTGTGAATGGTGGATCCTGTGTTATCTACTGTATATAGAGGTGTTATCAGTCATTGTACAGGAGGAGGTGATCTGTGATATCACCTATTGTGAATGGTGGATCCTGTGTTATCTACTGTATACAGAGGTGTTATCAGTCATTGTACAGGAGGAGGAGGTGAGCTGTGATATCACCTATTGTGAATGGTGGATCCTGCGTTATCTACTGTATATAGAGGTGTTATCAGTCATTGTACAGGAGGAGGTGAGCTGTGATATCATCTATTGTGAATGGTGGATCCTGTGTTATCTACTGTATATAGGAGGTGTTATCAGTCATTGTACAGGAGGGAGGTGAGCTGTGATATCACCTATTGTGAATGGTGGATCCTGTGTTATCTACTGTATATAGAGGTGTTATCAGTCATTGTACAGGAGGAGGTGAGCTGTGATATCACCTATTGTGAATGGTGGATCCTGTGTTATCTACTGTATATAGAGGTGTTATCAGTCATTGTACAGGAGGAGGTGAGCTGTGATATCACCTATTGTGAATGGTGGATCCTGTGTTATCTACTGTATACAGAGGTGTTATCAGTCATTGTACAGGAGGAGGAGGTGAGCTGTGATATCACCTATTGTGAATGGTGGATCCTGTGTTATCTACTGTATATAGAGGTGTTATCAGTCATTGTACAGGGAGGAGGTGAGCTGTGATATCACCTATTGTGAAAGGTGGATCCTGTGTTATCTACTGTATACAGAGGTGTTATCAGTCATTGTACAGGAGGAGGAGGTGAGCTGTGATATCACCTATTGTGAATGGTGGATCCTGTGTTATCTACTGTATAAGAGGTGTTATCAGTCATTGTACAGGAGGAGGAGGTGAGCTGTGATATCACCTATTGTGAATGGTGGATCCTGTGTTATCTACTGTATACAGAGGTGTTATCAGTCATTGTACAGGAGGAGGTGAGCTGTGATATCACCTATTGTGAATGGTGGATCCTGTGTTATCTACTGTATATAGAGGTGGTATCAGTCATTGTACAGGAGGAGGTGAGCTGTGATATCACCTATTGTGAATGGTGGATCCTGTGTTATCTACTGTATATAGAGGTGTTATCAGTCATTGTACAGGAGGAGGAGGTGAGCTGTGATATCACCTATTGTGAATGGTGGATCCTGTGTTATCTACTGTATATAGAGGTGATATCAGTCATTGTACAGGAGGAGGTGAGCTGTGATATCACCTATTGTGAATGGTGGATCCTGTGTTATCTACTGTATATAGAGGTGTTATCAGTCATTGTACAGGAGGAGGTGAGCTGTGATATCATCTATTGTGAATGGTGGATCCTGTGTTATCTACTGTATATAGAGGTGTTATCAGTCATTGTACAGGAGGAGGAGGTGAGCTGTGACATCATCTATTGTGAATGGTGGATCCTGTGTTATCTACTGTATATAGAGGTGTTATCAGTCATTGTACAGGAGGAGGAGGTGAGCTGTGACATCATCTATTGTGAATGGTGGATCCTGTTTTATCTGCTGCATATAGAGGTGTTGACTCTTAAATAATGCAGCATTTCAAATAAGAACATACTCCAAAAGCTTCTGGGGACCGAGACAGATAGGAGAGTAGCAAGAAAGGCTAGTCCCTGGTGAATTCACCCCATTTGTGTGTATACGGAGAGACCGGTCACTCAAGGCAGTCAGCAGGGAGAAGCCTTCAGGGAACAGACTTTCTGACTAGTCTCCAGCAAGATTTGATCCCTGACAGAACCCCTCCCATAGTATTCCACATAGTATATTGCACCCCCAAATTCCTCCATATATTATGCACCCCAATAGACCTCCATATAATATAATGCACCCCCATAGTCCTCAATGTAGAATAATGCACCACCACAGTCCTACATATAGTATACTAGATGGCGGCCCGATTCTAAAGAATCGGGTAGTCTAGAATCCATATATAGTTTATTTACTAATAGTTAGGGGAGTGCAGTGAAATGAATTGTGTGTATACAGGTGGCTCAGTGGGTAGCAGAGTGTACGGTTGCTCAGTGGTTAGCACTGCGCGGTGGCTCAGTGGTTAGCAGTGCACGGTGGCTCAGTGGTTAGCAGTGCGCGGTGGCTCAGTGGTTAGCACTGCACGGTGGCTCAGTGGTTAGCACTGGGTGGTGGCTCAGTGGTTAGCACTGCGCGGTGGCTCAGTGGTTAGCAGTGCGCGGTGGCTCAGTGGTTAGCACTGCGTGGTGGCTCAGTGGTTAGCACTGCACGGTGGCTCAGTGGTTAGCACTGCGCGGTGGCTCAGTGGTTAGCACTGGGTGGTGGCTCAGTGGTTAGCACTGCGCGGTGGCTGAGTGGTTAGCAGTAAGTGCGGTGGCTCAGTGGTTAGCAGTGAGTACGTGGGCAGAGTGGTCAGCGCAGCGCCGTGGGCAGAGTGGTCAGCACAGCGCCGTGGGCAGAGTGGTCAGCACAGCGCCGTGGGCAGAGTGGGCAGCGCAGTGCCGTGGGCAGGGTGGTCAGCGCAGCACCGTGGGCAGGGTGGTCAGCGGTGGGGGGGACGGACACACACACACACACAGACACACACTCCGATACATTTACCACCGTCCCTGCTTCTTCCCTGCCACCTGCGTCTTCCTGAGTCCTCTGTTCTGCCGACATGTCGCCGCACCCAGGACTGGATCCAATATGGCGTCCGGAAACTCTCGGTGGCCCGATTCTAATGCATCGGGTATTTTAGAATATAGAAATAGAGATTGCATGGGGAAGGCGGTGAGGGCTGAATTGGGAGGAACTTTGAAGAAGGAGCGGCCGGTGAAGAACGGCGTGGCAGGGGGGAGGAGGGAGGACAGAACAGCAGGGGGGAGGAGGATGGAGGACAGAGGAGGTAGCGGCGGGGTGTGGGAGGATGTAGCAGCACAGGCAGGGGGAGGAAGGAACGGCAGGGGGAGGATGGAGCACAGAGCGGCAGGGGGAGGAGGACGGAGGATGAAGCGGCGGGGTGGGGGAGGATGGAGCAGCACAGGCAGGGGGAGGACAGAGGATGGAGTGGCAGAGGGGAGGAGGACAAAGGAAGGAGGAGGAAGCGTTGCGGTGGGGAGGATGGAGCGGCACAGGCAGGGGGAGGATGGAGCGGCAGGGGGAGGATGAAGCACAGAGCGGCGGGGGAGGTGGAGGACAGGATGAAGCGGCGGGGTGGGAGAGAATGGAGCAGCATAGGCAGGGGGAGGACGGAGGATAGAGTGGCGGAGGTGAGGAAGGCAAAGGAAGGAGGAGGAAGCGGTGGGGTGGGGGAGGATGGAGTGGCACAGGCAGGGGAGGACTAAGCGGCATGGGGAGGACGAAGCACAGAGTGGCGGGAGGGAGGAGGGTGTAGGATGAAGCAGCGAGGTGGGGGAGGACGAAGCAGCACGGGCAGGGGGAGGACGGGGGATGGAGTGGCGGAGGTGAAGAGGACAAAGGAAGGAGGAGGAAGCGGTGGGGGAGGATGGAGCGGCACAGGCAGGGGGAGGACGGAACGACAGGGGGAGGACAGAGCGGCAGGGGGAGGACAGAGCGGCAGGGGGAGAACAGAGCGGCAGGAGGAGGACAGAGGACGAAGCGGTGGGGTGGAGGAGGATGGAGCAGCCCAGGCAGGGGGAGGATGGAGTGGTGGAGAGGAGGCGGACAAAGGAAGGAGGAGGAAGCGGTGGAGGAGGATGGAATGGTACAGGCAGGGGGAGGACGGAGCACAGAGCGGTGGGAGGAGGAGGATGGAGGACAAAGCGGCTGGGTGAGGGAGGATGGAGCACTGTAAGGCAGCTTAGTGGTTAGCAGAGTATACAGGGGTTCAGTGGTTAGCAGAGTATAGGGTGGCTCAGTGGTTAGCAGTGCGCGGTGGCTCAGTGGTTAGC